>PVKS010020882.1:9925-36213 GCA_004027875.1 Aplodontia rufa
TTTTTTAAAGAAAGAGGGAGAGAGATAATTCTTTTTTTTTTTTCATCTGGCCCTTGTTTCTCTGACATTTAGTTGTATACGTGGTGGTGCTGGGGTTTGAAACCGGCTCCTTGCACATGCCAGGCAAGCGCTTCTACTGGTGAACCACTGGTATAGCCCTCTTACTGTTTGTTTTTTTATTTATTTTTAAGACAGAGGTGGGGGGTCAGTTTTATTTAGTTTTTCATGTGGTGTTCGTTGCTCCGTCACCTTGTTGTGTGTGGGGTACTGGGGTTTGAACTCACGTTTTTGTGTGTGCCAGGCAAGTGCCCTAACCACTGAGCAACCACTCTATCCCCCGCTTACTTAATTTTGAAGACAGTGCAATTAGAAGGTTGTTTTTTTTCCCCTTCTTTTTTTTTTTGGTTGTTGCTTTCTTACCTGAGATAAAGTGATTTCTTTTGTGGGGAAGCAGCATGACTCATTATTGTTAATAAGGTTGAGGATTTTTAGAAAATTTTTTTTATGATTTTTAACTATACATGTTTAATTTGTGTTTATTTATTTAGAAATTTACTTTTATTTCCCTTTTACCTCTTAAAGGAAGTTATCATGGGGGGAAGGACTGAGAGAAGTAAGGAAGTAAGGAAATTATTATTCTTTTATCAAAGAGTTTTGTGTTTACATTTTTTATTATTATTACTATTTTTTGACACTTAAGTCTTTGGCTTTTCACCAAATATTACTCTTAAAAAGTTAGAAATCAAAGCTGGGCACAGTGGCACAGTCCTGTAATTCCAGCAGGTCCAATGGCTTGGAGTCTGAGGCAGGAGGTTCACAAGTTCAAGGCCAGCCTCACCAATTGTGCAAAGCCATAAGCAATTTAGGGAGATCCTGTCTCAGAATAAAGGGCTGGTTAAGCACCTCTGAGTTCAATCCCTGGTACCAAAAAAATAAAAAATAAAAAATAAATTAGAAATCATTTGTGAAGATGATCTCTGTTTTTGGTTCTCCTAAATTCTACTAATTCTCCTAATATTGTTTGGAAAGTTATTTGGGTGGTACAGATTGAAGAATCTGAAATATTGGGAAATGTTTTAATTAACCACATGGAAGTCATTCTTCAGTTGGTTTAAAAAGCTACTATTGTGTTTTAGCCTTCTGTTCTTTAGGCTTTGGAAGGTGGTTTCTATCATTTGTGAAACAGTCTTTTCTATTAAATACCAAGAGTGCCTTTTCTCTGGGTTATATTTGTGTTTGAAGTTTCCTGAGCTCTGTTCAAAGTAGTTCTTAGTTAATTTAACTTAACTGTGGGACAGTGTACTGATTCTTTGTAGAGAACACCAGCAACCTAGCTGTGCTGACTTTATAATTTCAGTATTCTAGAAAGCTAGATTGGAACCTTTGTCTTTTTAAAGTAGACTATTCCTATATAGATATTTACAACAGTTATATATATGTGTGTGTTTGTGTGTGTGTGAGAGAGAGAGAGAGAGAATATATAGTAAGTTTGAATTAGAAAATTCTCACACACACACAAGGTTGGGTTTTGCCTTAGGGGGAAAAAAGCCAGCAGTTGCTCCAACACTCCTAAAAAGATAAAATGATAATGTTATTTTATGCACTGTGGGTGAGGTTTCTTCTATGTCTTAATAGCATTGGTTACCAGTGGATCCTCTGCCACTGGATTGCATTTCACAGTTTTCTTCTCCTCTCTTTTATTTTTATAATTGAGTTTTCCTTCTCCCGAATGCTTAATAGCTAGTGCCGGAGATAAGGTGATGTAAATTCAAGGATGCAGGCTCTGATGAGTATTAGAAAGGGCATTTAAAGGTTTTATGATTCATTCTATTCTACTTTTAGAAGAGTTGCCTTCTAACAATTCAGCACAAGCTGTGCTCTTCTATACTTGAATTTTGGGAAATCAAAAGCACTAATTTTTCTGTAGGCGAGTTTCTTCTCTAGAAACTTTTCCCTAATTTGGCAGCACTGGTTTCTGACCTTCAAAACAAAATCTAAGATTTACTTTCTAAAGCTTATATTCCTTTGTAGATAATCTCTTTTATCTGGAGATTTTAATCTAATATTTTTATTAGTGTTCGTGTAGTTGTTCTGAAGCCCAGAAGCTCCAAGACATCCAATGTATTTTTGATATATGGGTGCCTATGTATTTGAGTGTGATCTTGGGAACTAAGAAAGTCTCCTTTGGGTTGACTGTAAAGAATCAGTAAAGGAACCCCTCCACATAACTGCAAATATGAAATAAAAAAGTTAAATTGAGAAATTAATGAAGCAAACACTAAGGGTCCTAAGTGATTAAGTTAAATAAATTCAACATATTTTACTGGAAAATGTGAAGATCAGATATCTAGCGTTTAGTGTTTTTGAAATGCAGTATCTTAGAATTTGTCAAGGGTTGGCACTTTCCTTGGCCCAGCCTCCTGCGCAGGGATTGCGTTGTGAAAGCGCAGCGCAGGCAGCAGGAAGATTTCTTTGTGGTGATCGCTGTGCGGACAGGATGGTGCAGCAAAAGGGAGAACCCAAGTTTAACAGTGTGTTTCCTTCATGTCTGTTTTTTAAAGAGAAAAGGACAGAGAATGAGAGAATCAGTTTTGCTTAGTTTTTGATGTGGCTTTCGTTGCTCTGACACTTCGTTGTGTCTGTGGTGCTGGGGTTCATATCCGTGTCTTTCTGCATGACAGGCAAGCGCTGGGACTGCTGAGCTACCATTCCAGCCCCCCTTCATGTCTTTTTAAAAGACATTTTATTTATAAATTCTGGGTAATAGGAGGGTAATTTTAAGACATTCCTTTTGTTTAAGCCAGACTTTCAGTATTGACAATGCTTGCATATGACCCTGATAGTTTGGGGCAGAGATTATTTATTCTAATTCTTTGGTATTATTCTTGGCTAAATTTACTAAAACTGGAATGTAAATAAGCTTTAGATGTGCCAAAGAAGGGAATTATTGCAGTGGCAGTGCAGAAGAAACTGGATATGTTGAATGCAGCACTAGAATTTAACTACTTTAAAATAGGTTTTTAAAAAAGGCTGAATTAGGAAAACAAATTTATTATCCCTATGCATCCTTTCAGGATAGTCTGCAATTCCTAGAATTTTTTTTTTTAAGAGCATGAGTGAGTGAGAGAGTTAATCTTATTTTTTTCATCTGTTTTTTGTTTTTCTTCCACTTAGTTGTGTATGTGGTGTTGGGGATTGAACCTGGACCTGCATGCATGCCAGGCAAATGCTCTACAGCTGAGATACCTCTCCAGCCCCAGAATTCTATCTTTAATTTTTATTTCACAAAGGAAATGATGGTGTTTATTACATAAGGGTTTTAAAACTATAACCTTTTAAAAAAACACACTTAAATAAAGTAAATACATAAAAGTATCAACACTTAATCCAGAATAAGTCAAGAGTAGATTTCAAAATTTGCCCATAATTTTTTTGGGGGGTAGTCAGGATTTCACCTGGGCATGCTCTAGTTTTGAGGTTCTAGATTCCCAAAAGTAGGCTTGTTTTGTTTTAATTTTAATTTTGAGACAGGCTGTTGCTAAGTTGTAAGTTGCTCAGGCTGGCGTCAAACTTGATCCTCATGCTTTAGCTTTCCAAGTTACTGAGATTATAGATGTGTACCACTTTGCCTGGCTTGACTGTATAATGACACTTGAAAAAATTTCTATCCAATATCAATGGGATTTAAAATGTCTTTTTGCTAGTACAATACAAAACACAATACAGCTTTTTTGCAGTTTTGCAGTGTGTAGCAAGAACTTAAAACACTTCTTGATTCATTAATTGTACCTTTGGGAATCAACTTAAGCCTAAGAATATTCATTGCATTATTCTGAAATAAAAATCAGAAATAACAATTAGTGATAAAATTATAATCTATGATATTTCTATGTAGAATATTTTTTAAGAAATTTAGTTATTGTACAATCAGAAATGCATGTAAAGTAACAGTGATATGCATATATTCTTAAATCAGAATTACCTACTAGGTCCTTCCCTATTCTCCCATTCTCCCTCCCTCTCCCCTCCCCCACCCACCCCTCCGCCCTCCTCCCTGGTACATGTCTATGATTGCCCTAGATTATGTGTTGCTTTGTTAGGTCTAATACAGTGAGATTGATTACCTTTCACACAGGCTTGGATTTAACTCCAGTTGAGTGAAAACATTCAACCCTTGACTCTCTGGATTTGGATAACTTTGCTCAGCATGATTTTTTCCATCACCATCCATTTACCTTCAAAGGCTGCAATTTTGTTGTTTCTAAATGCTGAGTAGCGGTAGGTATATCTGTATACCACAGTTTTTGGATCCATTCATTCAGTGAGGGTCGTCTGGGTTGGTTCCATAATTTAGCTATTGTAAATTGAGCTGCTATGAACATAGATTTTGCTGTGTCGCTATGATGTATGGATTCTAACTCCTCTGGGAAAATAATCAGAAGATGGATAGCTGGATCATATATGGTGGGTCCATCCCTAATTTTTTGAGGATTCTCCACACTGCTTTCCAAGAGGGTCTGTTCTAGCCTGCAGTTCCACCAACAGTGTGTTTGTGTTCCTATCTCCCCCATAACCCCTCCAGCATCTGTTATTGTTTATATTCTTCATTTTTGCCAATTGACTGAAGTGCGGTGAAATTTTAATGTAGTTTTTTTTTTTTTTTAAGAGAGGGACAGTGAGAGAGAGAATCAATTTTATTTTAGTTTTTTTATGTGTCTTTCATTTCTCCGAAGCTTCATTGTGTATGTAGTGCTGGGGTTTGAACTCACATACTCGCGCATGTTAGGCAAGCACCGTAACCACTGAGCCACTATTCCAGCCCTTTTAGTGTAGTTTTGATTTGCACTTCTATGATTACTAGTGATTTAGAACACTTTCTCATGTATTTATTGGCTTACTCAATTTCCTCTGTTGAGAAGTTTCTATTTAGCTCTTTGGCCCATTTATTGATTGGGTTGTTTGTTTTTGATATTAAGTTTTTTGAGTAGTTTGTAAATTTTGGATATTAGATGTAGACTAGTAAGCTCAATTAAAAATGATCACCATGAGGTTTTTAGTACTGTACATGAGTTGGAGAAACAGAATACAGTACTAAAAATTATTGGGCACTTACTCTGCCAAGGACTAAGCTGGAAACTTTATTATCTCATTTAAGTTTCAAAACAACTTATTTTGTGAGTTTTGTGAGAAAGCTGAGACCTGAAGAACGTAATTCACAGTGCTTAAGTGAAGAGGTCAAAGTTCAAATGCAAGTTTGTTTGATTTTACAGCTAGCAAATATCCTAATATAAAACATAAAGTATTAAAAATAAATAAAATTTAAAAGTTGTTCTTTAGAATAGTGAGTAATTTTGTAACATCTATGCTCTTATTTTAAAAAATCCCCCTGAATTTTTTTTTGATAGAAGTCAGTGGGGATGCTGGTTGAGGTGGTTGCACCCCTGTAATCCCAGCAATTTGGGAGTCTGAGGCAGGAGATTGCAAGTGTGAGGCCAGCCCCCTCAATTTAGCAAGATCCTGCCTTGAAAGAAAGAGTGAAAAGGGATGGGGATGTAGCTCCCTGGGTTCAAAAGGAAAGGGTGACCCCCTTCCCCCAAAAAACTAAGTTGATGGAGACAGTTGTGGGTAGAATGCAGTATATTGAACTACTGAATGTAGTTTGTATTTCATACATACATCTAAGGGCTAGAGTGGCGGCTCAGTGGTTACGGCACTTGCCTGGCATGCATGAGTACACTGGTTCAAACCCCAGCACCAACATACACAACTAAGTGTCAGAGCAATGAAAGCCATGTGAAAAACTCAATAAAAATTGATTCTCTCTGTCTGTTTCTCTCTCTCACTGTCCTTCTCTCTTTAAAAAAAAAATCTGTGGTTTTAATTTTATATGATAATCTTAACTAGTATACACTGTAAATGAAATGTTTTTTAAAAATTAAAACATTTATTTATTCTGGGGATTGAGCCCAGGGGAGCTCTAGCACTGAGCTGCATCCCCAGCACTTTTTGTTTTGAGACAGGGTCTAAGTTGTGGAAGCTGGGCTCAGATTTTCAATCCTCTTTTTTCAGCCTCCCAAAAAACTTGGAATAATTGAGATTATAAGAGTGAACTACCATGCTGGCTCACATTTTCATTTTTATGTAGCTACCCACAGGGAAGGAGAATCTTCTCCATCCCTTATACTCAAGAGATTTGTGACTTTTTAAACCATATAATTAAATTATAAAAATATTGTTATTAAAAAAAACTCATTCAGGGGCTGGAGCCAGTGGGTCAGCGGTTACGTCATTTGGCTGGCATGCGTGAGTAAGTGAGCACCACATACACAACAAAGTCTCGGAGCAACGAAGACTACATGAAAAACTAAATAAAGTTGATTTTCTCTTTCTTTCTCTCTCTCTCTCACTGTCCCTCGAACTTAAAAAATTCATTCAAGGGGCTGGAGTGGTGGTAGCTCAGTGGTTACAGTGCTAGACTGGCAGGCGCAAGGATGAGGTTCAAACCCTTGCACCATGTACACAGCGAAGTGTCGGAGCAACAAAAGCCACATGAACAACTAAATAAACTGATTTCCTCTCCTCCCCCCCTCATTGTCCCTCTCTCTCTTTAAAAGAAAAAAATTCATTCAGGCTGGGTATGGTGGTACAAGCCTGTAATTCCAGTGACTTAGAAGGCTGAGCCAAGAAAAATCACAAGTTCCAGGCTTGCCTCAACAACTTAGGGAGACCCTCAGCAAATAGATCCTGTCTCAGAATAAAGAATAAAAAGGTGAGGAATAATTCAACTAATATCTATTGAGTGTGTTCTTGTGCCAAGCACCATTGTAGTTGTTGGGAAAGAATAAAGCATAGTTACTTAAGGAGTTTATAATCTAGTAGAGAAATCAGTTCATTTATTAGTTTATCTTAGGACAAAGTAAATTAGAAGGAATTGTCTAATGATAACAAAGGGATTATATCTACTAGGCAACATGAATTTAACATTTTTGTCTTGTGGAGTAGTTGAATCAGCATTACCTGGAGTGCGTGTGTGCTTCTGTCTTTCTTTCTAAGAAAGAGGGACAGTGAGAGAGAAAGAGTAGCAATTTTTTATTTAGTTTTTCATGTGACTTTTGTTGTTCTGACACTTTGTACGTGTGGTTGGGTTCAAACCTGCGTCCTTGAACATGCCAGGCAAGCACTGTAACCACTGAGCCACCACTCCACCCCCTCCCCAGAGTGCTTTTTTAAACAGACAGTTTCTACATCTCTGATTTTCTGAATTAATTTTAATTTCATAATGTATGAGTGCTCATTCCCATATAGATCATTTTATTTTCTTTTTTGGCCCTGGGAATTGAACACGGGGTGGGGGGGCTAGTTTATCCCAGTCCTTTTTATTTTGAAGCAGTCTTGCTAAGTTGGTGAAACTGGCCTTGAACTTGGAATCCTCCAGCCTCAGAATCCTGAATTGCTGGAATTATAAGTGTGTGCCAGGTGCAGGGCTTCATCAAGACTTAGAAGAGTGCTTATTACCCACAAGTTAAAATTTTATCAACTGATAAAGTGCACACATCTTGTTTTAATTTGCATACTTTTGCCCACTGCTAAAGTTGAACACTATTATGATTATTAGCCATTTGTAGTTGAATTGCTATAAATTCTTTCTTCATTTTCCTTTCTGTGTTTTTCTCCCTTGCTGGTTTTTACTTTTGTATATAATGCATATTAGCCTGCCCTCTATTATATGTTGTAAATATTTTATCTTGGTTTGTCATTTGTGTAATATATATAGTGTTTTTCATTACATTGAAATTGAAAACAAGTTGTCAAATCTGTTATTAATTTTATGTTTTTGGAGATTTAAAAAAATAATAGTTTCATTGAGAATTAATTCTCAAAGTATATAATCCACTGACTTTCAGTATATTCACAGAGTTGTACATCTATCACCACTAATTCCAGAAACTTTTCATCAGTTCAAAAAGAAACCCTGTACTAATCAGTAATCACTCCCATGACTACTCCCGGCTGCTAAAAATCACTTACTTTTTCTCTCTTTATGGATTTACCCATTCCAGACATTTAGTATAATACATCATGTGTGACTAGCTACTTTGACTTAGCATCGAGTTTTTAAGGTTTCTCCATGTTGTGGTAGGCCATCAATACTTTATTACTGTACTTTTTTTAAAATATAATTTTTGAAGGAATATTTCTCATTTCCCTTTTTAAAAAATTGTGGTTTAAATAACACCAAATTTTATCATCTTAACCATTTTGTAGTTCAACAGTGTTGTCTATTAATCATGTTTAGCAGCAGACCTCTAACACTTTTTCATCTTACAAAACTGAAACTGTATACTCATTAGATGACTCCTAGTTTCCTCCTTCCTTCCATTCCTTGGTAACCAGCATTGTACTTTCAGTTTCTTCTTCTTTTTTTCCCCGCCCGTAGTACTGGAAATTGAACCTAGGGACATTCTGTTCCATTAGCTTCTGTGTTTTCACGCCAATATGACATTGTTTTGATGATTGTACCTTTGCTTTGAAATTAGGAACTGTAAGACCTTCAGTTTTGTTCTTGTTTGAATTGTTTTGGCTAATCAGGTACCCCAGATCAAATGAATTTTGGGATTTTTTCAGTTTCTACAAAAAATGCCATTGGGATTTTGATAGGGGTTGCATTGAATCTAAAGAGTGCTTTGGGTAGGTAGTGTCAGCATTTAAGCAATATTAGGTCTTAATTTCTTTCTTTCTTTCTTTCTTTTTTAAAAGAGAGAGGGACAGCGAGAGAAAGAGAAAGAATCAACTTTATTTAGTTTTTCATGTGACTTTGGTTGCTTGGACACTTTGTTGTATACATGGTGCTGGGGTTTGAACCCGTGTACTCATGCATGCGAGGCAAACACTGCAACCGCTGAGCTACTGCCCAGGTCTTAATTTCTTTCAGCAATGCTTTATAGCTTTCAGTATACAAGTCTTTTGCCTCCTTGGTTAAATTTATTAAGTGTTTCTTTCTTTTTATGCCATTCAAATGAAATTGTTTTCTTAAATTGTTTTACAGATTGTTCATTGTTGGTATGTGGAAATGCATCTAATTTTTGCGTGTTGATTTTGTTTTGGTTTTTGGTACTGAAGATTGAACTCAGACACACTCAACCACTGAGCTACATCCCCAGCCCTTTTTATTTTGACACAGCCTCATTCTTTCAATTTTGGATGCTTTTTATTTCTTTTTCTTGCCTTATTGCTCTAGAACTACCAGTCCTTTCTTGAAAAGAAGTGGTAAGTGCCTTATATTCCTGATCTTAGTAGAAAAAACCTCTAGTTTTTCACCATTAAGTATGATAGGGCTGGAACAGTGGCTCAGCATGTAGGGCACTTGCCAGGATATGGGTTTAAACCCCAGCATACAATGAGGTGTCGGAGCAAAGAAACCCACATGAAAACCTAAATAAAAATTGATTCTCTCTTTCTCTCTCTCTCTCTTTAAAAAAAAAATAGTAGGATGTTAATGTGGGTTTTTCTTTTCTTTTTATGAGTGCATTTTAATTGTATAGAATAATGGATTTCATTGTGGCATATTCACACAGGGAGATAACATAATTTGATCGTATCCACCACCATCACCTGCTGTCAGTTTTCACATATGGCCTTTTTTATATTGAGGGAGTTTCCTTCCATTCCATTGTTTTTGTCATAATAGGTGTTAAATTTTGTCAAATATCTTTTTTGCATCAGTTAGCATGTGTGTGTGTGTTTGTGTTTTTTTTTTCCTGTTTTTCTACTGGGGATCATACCCAGGTCCTTACACATGCTAGGCAAGAGCACTGAGCTACATCCCCAGCCTTGGTTTTCTTCTTGAACTATACTTATGTTGTGGGGGTGAGGGGTGCGTGTCTCACTTGGTCATGGTATATTTCATTCACTATTGAATTTCAAGAGTAGATATTCTCATTTTATTCCTATGGAAAACACCTTGCCCTTTCATCATTATGTAAAGCTGTGAATTTTTTTCATAGATGCCCTTTTTGTTGAATTTTTGTAATGATGAAAGTTGAAATTTATTACCTATTTGAGATTTTTTTGTCCATGTTATTAATATGAATTATTACATTGGTTGCTTTTTATATATTAAACCAGTAGCTTTTGGATTTTGTCTGATTTCAGATAACCTGTCCTACTTTCTAGATAAGCACATGAAAACATCTTTCAATTCTGACATCTTGGGGGTGTTTTTTGTTTTGTTTTTGTTTGTTTATTTGTTTTTGGTACCAGGGATTGAACCCAGGGGCATCTAACCACTGAACCACATCCCCAGCCAGCCCTTTTAATATTTTATTTGGAGACAGAGTCTCCCTAAGTTGTTTAGGGACTCAGCCTCCTCTGAGTTGCTGGGATTATGGGCATGTACCACCGCACCCAGGCATCTGTGGGTTTTTGGATCAATTCTGGACTTTACTTTTTTTACATATATGCCTGAGTATAAGGCTTTAATTTTATTGTCTCCAAAACTTTTGTTTGAATGAGTATGTTTCTGGATCTTATTCTGTTCCATTGATCTATTATGTATGCTTATCCAGTAACAGAATCATTGATTTTTTTTTAATTAAAAAAGTTTTGGGGGGATGAGGATGCAGCTCTAGGTAGAACACTTGCCTACTATGTTACAAGGTCCTTGGTTTTATCCCCAACACTGGGTGAAAGATTTTATATATTTCTGTAGATAACATATTTATTTGTTACAAAAATCAGAAGGGACCAAAGGGTTTGTAATTAAAAGAAAATTCATCTGTACCCTTAATCAACTACAAGTGTTGTTTTTATTTCCATATATATCTTTCCAGAAAGCATTCATGCATATATAAACATATTTATCTTTTTTTGCTATGTTTTTGGTATTTGGGGATTAAACCTAGGAACTTCTACCTCTGCACTATATCCCCAGTACTGCCCGCCTCCTTTCAATTTTGTTTTGAGGCAGGGTCTTGCTAGGGTGGCATCAAATTTGATGACCTCTTGCCTCAGCCTTCTGAGTAGCTGGGTACATGCCAGTGTAACTCACTAACTCATAGTTTTAACTTGAATATCTCAAGGATGAAGTTTTGTTTCTTATTTTTCTTCTCTGTTTAAAGTGATTGTATTTTTCTTTTGAATTGTTCATTGAAATTTGCCTAGTTTCAGTTTGGGTTGTTGGACTTTTTCCTCTGTAGAACTAAGAAATTTAGTACTTTGTAATAGAGGTTACAACTACTTTTTCCTTTGTCATTGTCTTTTGACTTTATGATGAGTGATGCAAATTTGCTATCAGTTCGTTTTATTGCTAAATAATATTTTATGGTTTATATGTATCACAGTTTCTTTAAGAGCATTTAAGTTGTTTGTAGTTTTGGGCTGTTATAACTAATATTATTATGAGCATTTGTGCACAGGTGTTTATGTGGACATATGTTTTCTTTCCTCTAAATAACATGCCGAGGGGTAGATTGCAGGGTGATATGTGCAAATTTGTTCATTTTTTGAGAAAATATCAAGCCATTTTTCCAGAGAAACTGGATCATTTTCCATTTCTACTGGCAATGTATGAGCGGTCCAGTTTTCCTGAATCCTTGCCTGCATATTTGTTGTTGTTACCTATTTTTAAATTTTAGATGTTTAAATGAATTTGTAGTGATGCCTCATTTGGTCTTAATTTGTGTTCTTCTAATGGATAATGAACATCTTTCCCTGTGCTTATTTGCCATCTGTATATACTCTGGTGAAATGTCTATGCCTGTCTTATCGTTCACACTTTTGTTTTTTGGGAGGACTTTTTTTTTTTTTTTTCCAGTACTAGGTCTTTCACATTTTTAAGTTGGATTATTTGTGTTGAGAGTTCCTTTATATATTCTAGGTACTAGTTCTTTTTCAAATACATGGTTTCCATTTTTTTTTCAGTCTGTAGCTTTTTTTTTTTTCCTTTTTCTTTTTAAACTTTTTATTTATTTTTGACGTGGAGACTCCCTTGTTGCCTAGGCTGGACTTGAACTTGCAAACCTCCTGTCTCAGCCTCCTCATTAGCTGGCATGTGTCACTGTATCTGGCTTTAGTTTTTTTAAACTTGATTTTTAAATAATTATAGATTTGAAGGAATTTGCAGAGAAACGTATAGGAACATCCTGTATATTCTTTATCAAACCTCCATTGTTAATTTCTTTCCTGTTTTTGTATAAAGTACAATGTCAAAACTAGGAAATTAACATTGGTACAGTTCAGTTTGTCAAATGCTACATATGCACTCATTTGTGTATGGTGTGGTTCTATCACATGTAATTATCACTACAATCAAGATATTTAACTGTATGCACACCACAGGACTCCCCCCCTTAGCTTTTTTATATGCTCACCCATCCTCTTCTGTCTTCCCTGTCTTCTTGGTTCATCTAAGATGTTGTATTATTAATGTGTTCTTTTTTATTGCTGAGAAGTATTCCATTATATGATGTGCCACCATTTATTCACTCATTCATTCACTTAAGGACATTTGGATAGCTTTCTGTGTTTGGCTGTTAATTGGATAAAGTTGCTGTGAACATTCATATTGCAAGTTTCTGTGTGGAAATAAGTTTTTATATTTCTGGGATAGATGCCCAAGAGATACTAATTGCTGGGCCATATGGTAAGTTCTAGTTTTAAAAGGAGCTGCAAAATTACCTTCCAGATGACATTTTACATTCTTCCTAGCCATGTGTGAGTGTTCCAGTTTCTCTGCATTCTCACCAGCATTTGGTGTTATCACTATTTTTTTTATTTTGACCATTCTTAAGGTGTATAGTGTTATCTATTAGTGGTTTGAGTTTGTATTTACGTAATATCTCCTGGTGTTGAATACCTATTTGCTTATTAGCCATCTGAAATTTTATTGTTTTTTTTTTTTAATCACATGTTTTATCTTATTTTTCTTTCTTTTTTGTTTTGTGGTGGTGAGGGGCCAACCCAGGGCCTTGCACATGTTAGAAAAGTGCTCTGCCACTGAGGTAGACTACCAGCCTTTGTCTGTTTTCTGATTGGAGTGTTTGCTTTTGTTTTTCTTTTCTTTTCCACCATTGCCTCACACATACTAGGCAAGGGCTGTACCACTGAGCAATATCCTGAGTCCTACTATTGAATTTTGATTATTCTTACTTGTGATCCTCTTGCCTCAGTCTCCTGGGTTGCTGGGTATATGTCAAATTGCCCAGCTTTATATTGTAGATTCTAGTCCTTTGTCAGGTTTATGACTTGCAAATATTTTTCCCATCCTGTAGCTTATCTTTTTATTTTTTTTTTCCCAATTGAGGGCAATTTTATTTTGTTTTTTTTAATATGGTTATTTGTTTTTCTGACACTTAGTTGTGTATTTGGTGCTGTGGTTTGAACTTGGGTCCTTGTGCATGCCAGACAAGCGCTCTATTGCTGAGCCACCACTCCAGCACTCTTTTTATCTTCTTAATGAGATCTCACAGAAAACAAAAATTCTATTTTATTTTTGACATGAGATCTCACTTAGTTGTTCAGAATACCTTGAACTCCTGGGCTCAAGCAATTTTCCTGCATCATCCTCCTAAGCGGTTGGGATTACAGGTGTGCACTACTGTGTTGGGCTCAAAAGTTTTCATTTTTATTAAGTCTAATTTAATTATCTTTTTTTTTTCTTTTATGGCAGTGTTCTTCATGTCAAGTCTATGAACTCTGCCTAACTCTGAATCTCAAATGTTTTCTCTTAATGCTTTTTAAAAAGTTTGTATTTTTAAGCTTTATATTTAAAATCTATGATCCATTTGTTGTAGTTTTTTCATAAAGTATGAAGAGTTTAAGTTCAGGTTGATTTATGGAGATCTGTCCACTCCAAAACCATTTCTTGAAAAGGCTGTCCTTCGTCTATTGAATTGCCTTTGTACTTTTATATGAAATCAATCATATGTATATGCATTTTTTTCTGGGTCCCCTGATTTATCCTTAGCTGTATGTTTTTCACTATCACATGCATGATTCCTGTAGCTATATAATCATAGAACTGCATAGAGCATTTTGTCTTACCTTATTCTTGTGTTTAAATATTCTTGTAATTCCTTTGCCTTTTCATACAGATTTTGTAATTTTTTTTTTTTTTTTTTGGTCCTGGGGACCAAACCCAGGACTTTGCACATGCTAGGCAAGCATTCTACCAATGAGCTGCATACCTTCGGTCCTTAGAATTTATTTATCTCTAGTTTAAAAAAAAATCTTGATGGGATTTTGATAGAGATTGCATTAAACCTGCATATAAATTGAGGGATGATTAATAATTTTTCCATGTCAAGTCTTCCAGTATACAAACATGGTGTGTCTCTCTATTAATTTAGGTCTTTGAAATTTTGTTTTATGAACATTTTGTAGTTTTTACGTACTTGAGCTTCCTTTCCACACTGAGAGAGAGAGAGAGACAGAATCAATTTTTATTGAGTCTTTCACATGGCCCTCATTGCTCCGACACTTAGTTGTGTACATGGGTGCTGGGGTTTGAACCCATGTACTTGTGCATGCTGGGCAAGCACCATAACCACCGAGCCACTGCTCCAGCCCCTTCAGCTTCCTTTTTAATATTATTTGTAAAATAGAAGAATACAGTCAGACCTATGGAGTAAAGGGGGCCACGCTCTAAAGTCAGTATATTAGCCTAACTGCTTAAAATTCCGGAAACTGCCTATCGGTTAAAATCACATACCATATTTAAATATCACGCAGTAAGCTTTTCTGGAGATTCAGGTCAGATTGCTATTAGTTTTGTTAAACTGAGATGAAGATGGCTTACATTTATGGTCCACATTATGTGGAAAATCTTTATTGGATGTTTAAGACTAGCATCATATTCAGCATAGTGAGATGGTCTCACCATAAGTACAGACAAAAAGAGCGGTGGGGATCATGCTCTTTCTTTACCATACTGATTTTTCGTGGTCACACAAGATGGGTAGTAGTATTTTGGGTTATTTGGTACCATATGGGAAAGATGGTTTTGTGCAAGTAGCTAAATAAACCTAAGACACCCACTTGTTTTTTTTTTTAAGAGATATCGAGGTGGGGGGAGGGAGGGAAAGGGAGAATCAGTTTTATTTAGTTTTTCATGTGACTTTCGTTGCTCCAACACTTCGTTGTGTACGTGGTGCTGGGGTTTGAACTCATGTCCTTGTGTCCTTGTGCATGCAAGGCAAGCTCCATAACCTCTGAGCCACTGCTCCAGCCCTAAGATACCCACTTTTACCTGAGTATTTTTCTGGGTCAGCTCCAGTAAACTAATGTTTTTTATTTGTGTTTCTACTTTTTTTTTTTTTAATAGAGGGACAATGAGAGAGAAAGAATCCGTTTTTATTTAGTTTTTCATGTGGCTTTCATTGCTCTGGCACTTCATTGTGTATGTGGTAACTGGGGTTTGAACCTACATCCTGGCACATGCCTGGCAAGCCAAGCACCATAACCGCCAAGCCACTGCTCCAGCCTATTGTGTTTGTACTTCTTATCTTGCAGGTGTTTTTTTGTTTGTTTATTTGTTTGTTTTTAAGTTGGGGCGATAGGCCAGGACAGTATTAGTTACTTACATGTTTCTTTTTTTGGATCTTAGATGATTGTCATGGATTGTCCGTTAATCTTTAGTTGTTTTCCTTTTAATCATTGTTCATAGCAATATGCTTGGATATGTGCTTACCTTTCCCACTTAAGGAATCCTTTTTTTTTTTTTTAAAGAAAGAGGGGACAGTGAAAGAGAAAAGCAATTTTTAAGCAATTTTTATATAGTTTTTCATGTGACCTTCGTTCCTTAGACACTTTGTTGTGTATGTGGTGCTGGGGTTCGAAGTTGTATTTGCACATGCGAGGCAAGCACCATAACCTCTGAGCCACTCCACCAGCCCAGTAAGGAATCTTCTTAATCCTTATCAGAAGTAAATGCTGTTTCTTCCTGGGCTAGAGAGTTAACATAATAAATTGTAAGATTAAGCTCTCTTTAAGAAATATAAATCAATAATTATCCAAATGCCTGTGATTTCTAGTTCATGCATATAAAATCAATTATGGGCAAATGTTAAATGTCTAATATTTATACCAGATATTTTTTGTTCGTAGTCTTTGGAGACTTTCCTGGGTTCATGAATTTAGGCAATTAATTAATTTTTAATATTTTCATTTAAGAAAGGATAGGGTAGAATGGATTTGAAAATGATTCAAACTATATGTAGGCACAATTATAAAACTAACAATAATGTATCATGAAAGATAAGGTGGCCAACATGTATAAACAGGGAAAAAGGTGATGATAAAAATGTGTCCGTTGCTAGAGACAATATATATTTAAGGAAAAATATATTTAGCCAGTTTGTTTCAGTCTGTATTACCAGGAAGTTAGTGAAACTACCAAATCTTGTTCTTTTGTATAAAAATTCTTGCACCTGCACCAGAAAGCCACTGGAAAATCAAAACTGAAGCCAGATGTGGTGTGGTGATACACACCGGTAATCTCATCTACTCAGGAGAGTGAGGAAGGAGTATTGCAATTTCGAGGCCAGTTTTAGCAATTTAGTGAGACCTTGTCTCAAAATAAAAAATAAAAAGGCTGGGATGTAGCTCAGTGGTAGAATGCCTCTGGGCTCACGCCCCAGTACTGTCACCCACCCTCAAAAGAGAGGAAAGAAAGAAAATCAACCAACTAAAATCTGCCTAAAACTTCATAAGCACAAATGCTAATATTAGTTTATGTAACCAAGGAATAAAGGGCTTGATGCAGAACTGAATCAACATCCTTTTCTTGAGCTGCCACTCCCCTTGCCTGCTTCTGTTATGGCAAAATTCTCCAGTTTGCCGTCACTAGTTCCTCTTGTAAGTCCACTTCAGTTAGGCTTTGCTGTAGGCATTCCACTGAAAGTTCCTTAACAAGATCTGTGACGCCAAACTCGTGATCTGTTCTCGGTCTCCAGCTTAATTAATTGGTTAATATTTGAGCTAGTTGATCAGTTTCTCCTACTTGAGCACTTTCTCATTTACCCTCTAGGACATTGCATTCTTTTGGTTTTTCTATCACGATAGTCATTTCTTTCTAGTCTTTGCTTGTTGTTCTTCTCTGTCTATACTTCCTTGGCAATTTTATCTGGTCTCATCTTTAAATAGTAAACACTAATGATCCTAAATTTGTACCTCTGGCCAAGACCTCTCTCTACATCCAAGTCTTTACCCTCTGGGTTAAAGGCCTCTCTTCCCTTCCCTTCCCTTCCTTTCCCTTCCCTTCTTCCTTCTCCCTATCAAATCCAGGGCTTTGCTCCTGATAGGCAAGCATTCTTCTTCTGAGCTATCCCCCAAACCCCCATCTTCATCTGTTTTATTGCTAAGGTCAAAAATTTTAGTGTTATCCTTAACTATTCTCTTTGGTTATATCCTAAATCTAATTAGTTAGACAATTCTCTTTACTCTACCTTAGAAACACCCAGAATGTTACTGCTTCTCATGACGTTTACTGCTACTACCCTTGATATGAGCCACCATCATCTCTTACCTGGGTTATTAAATTGGTCTCTGCTTTTACATTCTCTTTTATACTATTCTCAACCTTGCAGTGAGAGGGGCGGTAGTATGTGTATGTGTGTGTGTATTGTGTGTCAATTCTGGGAATTGATCCTCGTGGCTTCATGCATTTTAAGCAAGCACCCTACTTCTGAACTATATCCCCAGCCATATTTTTATTTCATATGTTATTTTATTTGTACTGGGGATTGAAGCAAGAATCATTTTACTACTGAGACACATCCTCACCCATTCATTCATTCATTCATTCATTTATTGAGACAAGGTCTTTCTAAGTTGCTCAGAGCCTCACCAAGTTGCTAAGACTGGCCTCAAACTTGGTAATCCTCCTGCCTCTACCTCCTGAAATGCTGAGATTACAGGTGTGCGCCACTGCAGGGGTCATATTTTTATTTTTTATCTTGTTGCAGATAAATTGTTAAAGCTGTCTTTGATTTTGTAATCTTCCTGCCTCAGCTTCCTGAGTAGCTGGGATAATGGGTATGTGCCACTGAACCCTGCTCATAATAATAATTCTTTCAAATATAAGTTAATTATGTTACTACTCTGATGATGACTCTCCATTGGCCTCCTATACGACTCAGAGTGAAATCTAGAGTTTTTATGAGCAGGCCCTCTTCTTACCTGTTAGATATCATCATCAGCCCCCAACCCCGATATTGGTGATTGAACCCAAGGGGAGTTTACCTCTGAGCCGTATTACCAGCCTTTTATTTTGAGACTGATTCTTGCTCAGTTGGCCAGGCTGGCTTCCTATTTGCCGTCATCCTGCCGCAACCTCCTAAGTCACTAGGAGTACAGGTATGTGCCACCACACCTGGCTCTTATAGTCTTTTGTTGTTGTTGTTGTTAAAGAGAGGTCAGTGAGAGAGAGAAAAAGAGGGAATCAGTTTTATTTAGTTTTTCATGTGACTTTCATTGCTCTGACACTTTATCGTTTACGGGGCACTGGGGTTTAAATCCACGCCCTTGCATGTGCCAGGCAAGTGCTGTTACTGCTGAGCCAGCGCTCCAACCCCTCTTGTAGGCTTGTTGATTGCCAGAAAGAACAATACCTTAACTTATCTAAGAAAAATTTATTGTAAGATATGTAGGGACTAAAACTGGAAAATTACCAGTATGTTCTTTTACTAAGTGGTTATTGCTTTGTCTCCCTTTGTGTGTTGTTAACATCCGTTACCAGCTGTCAGAGAACCTCCATGTTCCATGCTCTCTTAAGTCCTGGGAGAAGCTGATTTGGATTAATTTGAGTTAATCTATTGCTGATGGATGGATCCTTACAGGCATTGTCATTTTATTGCTTGCCCAGAGTTGGGCCACCCCTTGGAAAGTTAAACTTCCTAGTCCCATCAGTGACTATTCATTCTATTCAGAGAATAGAATGGGAATGTTCACCAGAAGAGGAAGGTGGGTGTATTGGAGCCCATGACTTAAATATCCAATAATCAGCGGGGAGGAGGGGGATTATGAAAAAAAGAAATGTGAACCCTATATATAAGATACATGGTAGACGTATAGGAATTGAAACTGAACTGGGGCCGTTAATAAAGTTTAATAAAGTACTTAAAGTAGAAATATAATTTTATAATAAGTGAAATTTCTAACTAGTGGTGTGAATTGGGTATTAAATTGTTCAAGAGTACTTAATAGATATTTAAAATTCCTAGCTAGGAGTAGTCCCAGCTACCTGAAGGCTGAGGCAGGAGGATTGCAAGTTTGCAAGTTTGAGGCCAGCCTGGGCAACTTAGTGAGACCCTGTCTCAAAGTAAAAAGGACTGGGAATATAGCTCAGTGATCCCTGATGCATCCCTGGGTTTAATCTCATATCTCAAAAAGAAAAAATAAAGTCCTACTTTGCAAGTTTGCAATGAAAAATAATATTAAATGGTTTGAAGATTTTAATGCTTGGGTTGGAGAGGTGGCTCAGCAATAGAGTGCTTGCCTGGCTTGTGTGAGGAGCTAGGTTCCAAGCCCAGCATCATATTCAGAAGGAACTGGAGGAAAAATAAAATTCAGATGAAAAAATAAAAAACAACTCAGGCTGGAGCAAAGGCTCAGTAGTAGAGTGATTTCCTGGATGCACAAGGACCTGGGTTCTAACCCCAGTAGCACATACACAACCAAGTGTCAGAAAAACAAAAACCAGATGAAAAAAAAATTCATTCTTTCTCCAAAAAAAAAAATTTAAATGCTTAACAACAAAACTAAAACAATGTTGGAAAGCATAGATCGAATTTAAATAAATTCATACATAATAGTTAAATAATATTGGGATGAGGAAGGAATTTTCCCTAGGTAAAAACAGAAAGAAATTATTACGATTTTATTGCAGGGACTTAACAAAGTTCATTTCAGTAAATAACAAACTAAGGACAGCTGTTTGCAGCATATACCATATTACATTTTCTTTTAAGAGAGGAACAGAGAGAGAAAATCAATTTTATTTAGTTTTTCATGTGATTTCTGTTCCTCTGACACTTCATTGTGTACATGGTATTGGGGTTCCAACCCGCTCCCACGTGTGCCAGGTAAGTACCCTAACCATTTAGCCACACTGCTCCAGCCCCCGTATTTACATATTTTTAACATATGAAGGGCTTTTGGAAATAATTTTAGCGTAGTTAGAGGTGTTTAATCCCACTCAGCCGTTATATATTATTACTTTAGTTCATGTACTTCCCTATTTTTCTAGATGACTATTTTATACGTTGTTCTCTCACTGTTCCCTTCTAAGAGATGTTGTGCCTTTTTGGTGATGGCTTTCTTTTTATTTCTTCCTACCAAGAAAATGGAATGAATCAGATTCTAATTACTTTTTTTTTCTTTTTGTTCAAAGCATTTTTATTATGGAATATAAATACGAGAAAAAAACCTGTAAGTAATATACATTAAAATGGAGGCCCTGACACCCACCCCAGTGACCCCGAGGGCCAACCCTAACCCATTTTTCAGTGGTACTGGGTATTGAGGCCAGGGGCCCTCAACCTCTAAGTTATATCCTCAGCCATTTTTTTGTTTGTTTGTTTGTTTTGTAATTTCGAGACAGTCTTGCTGAGTTACCAAGGCTGGCCTCCAACTTGGAATACTTTTATATGAATCCCAATTAGAGAAGTTTACAAGAGAATATTTTTTGTGTGTACGTGTGTGGTTCCGGGTTCTGAGAATCCAGCACAGGGGCCTCGTCCCTGCCAGGCAAACCCTTTACCACTGAGCCACATTCCCAACCCAAGAAACATTTAGTGGGCTGTGCATATCAATAATCCCCTGTCTACCCAATTGCCACTGGACTTCAAACAATAGAATTTGTATGTCTTGCACAGAGAACACAGCAGTAACTATAAACCTAGATGTTGTGGCCAGGCCTGATGTTGCTCACTAACTGCATCAACTCCCCCTGAACCTGGCCAAATTTGTCAGGGTTGATTTCATCCTTATAAATGCTAGGGCTGTCAGCATAGCACTCGAGAGGGGCAGGGAATAGCCCTTGTATTAATAGGGACAGTCTAGCAGTATGAAGCAGCAGGTTATCCAGGGCAGACATGGAGATATGGTTCTCTCAGAAGATAACTTCTAAAACCTTCTATCACATATATACTTTATTCCCACTTGCTTATACCTCTGCTTATAATGCTATACACATTTTCTTCTGTGACTGTGGGTAAGCTCTGGTGTTCAGCTGAGGCCAGTCCCTATCCTTGTACATTATATCCCACTGTCTTGCTTACTTAAGGATGTTGCTTACCTAGTTCTTTCCATTTTCTCTACTATATCATCAGTGTTTTGCCTCTACTTACTTATTCCCATTAGCATACAGCTTTGTTATTTTCCTATAAAAATCTGTTTCTCCTAATTTCCCTTCATTATATTTTGCACTCATATGGTTGTATATATATACATATATATGTACATAAATGTGTATATAAAGGAAAATGCATGGAAGATTATACACCAAAATGTTTTCCAGTTCACCATATCAAGCAGCAGAAATCTAGGTTTTTTTAAAAATGTGGATTGCTTCTATTAGTAACAACAGAAAGAAGATAGGGTTTTTTTTTTTTGGCAAAAGAAGAAAATTAATATATTCCAATTGTATATATTTTTCTTTTAAAAAATATTGATCATTAAATTTGGTTCATAGATTGCTGGCTGGGTCTAACCCAGTCCTGTTTCTTAACCCCACTGGACTTAAAATAGCCCGATACCCTCCCAGCGGTGATAGAATAGATAGGCCAGATAAAATATTTACCATAATTTTAGCTCCAAAGCTGCCTAGGAATCTGTATAGGCTCATTCAGTTAAGTCTATGAGGTGGCTAGTTACTAACCTAGTAAACTAATCTGAGAAATAATGTAAAGATAGAATAAATAGTACAGGTAGAGTTGAACTCCGGGGGAAAAGATGACAAAAAGCATAGCCAAGCTTACTGTAAAGATGGGCATATTAGGAAACTATCCTGCTGTGGTAAAATAAAATCAAAGGTTTTTTTTTTTTTTTGTTGGTGTTTTAAGAGGGAGAGAGAATCATTTTTTATTTAGTTCTTCATTTGTCTTTCATTGCTCAGACACTTTGCTGTATACGTAGTGCTGGAGTACGAACCTGTGTCTCTGCACATGTGAGGCAATTGCCAAAACTGCTGGGCCACCGCTGCAGCCCATCAAAGATTTTTTTAAAGCTAAAATCCGGTAGCATTGCATGTTGTAGTTGTATCCTGTTTCTGAGTAATAGCTGTTCCATACGAGTGGAAACATTTATATTTAATTTCTTTTGTACCCCAAAGACTCAACCAGGTTTTATTATAAAATATAATCATAAAATCAAAAAAATTTAGCAATAAGATATCAGGAATGTGTTTATATATGTAGATAGGTATTGATAAATATATATACACACACATATATATAGTTCTGCATTGGTTTTGTACAAGATGTGATAAAACTCTTTTAAAAGCAACACATACTCAGTGTGAATTCTAAAAATAGAAATTACAGAGATCAGTTTTTAATGCTTGCTTTGATCTTTCGATGTATAATATATAAATTAGCTTATGCTTTACATTTCAAGTTTTTTTTTTTTTTTAGAAAGAGAGAAACAACTTTATTTAGTTTTTTACATGGATTTAGTTACTTCAACACTTAGTTGTATACGTGGTGCTGGGGTTTGAACCCAGGTCCTCGTGCTTGCCAGGCAAGCGCCGAAACCGCTGAGCCACCGCTCCAGCCCCACATTTCAAGTTTTTATCTTGCCTTTTTTCACTGAATATTTTATGACTGTGTTCTTGTCATCAGATATCTTTCCTAGAAAATTCCTATTTTCAAAATAAGATGTTGGTGAAGTCAGTGTGAATTTATCCATGATGCAGTGTATGTCTTTAATTGGAGGAAACACGTTTTCTGCACTCTTACGACTTAAAGGTAGCTGGGCGCCCAGGAGGACACTGTCTTCCAGCTGAATTGTGAAAAGTAGGTTTTTGTCTGAGTAAACCAAAGAGTGCATCAGATACTCTAAGGCTGACATTTGTAGATAGGTACTTCAGTTTCACATTCCCTAAGACAGCAAGAAATATTTTATAGCAGAAAGATGACTATTTTTAGCTTTCTTTCTGCTGGTGAGGTGGAAGAGTGAATATTTTTAGAGCAGTTGAGAGTACAGCTCTTAGATTAGCACAGCGTTTCTATCATCAGAATCTCAGTATACCCTTGTTTATTTTGTGTATCTAGGTTTTACCATCTATGTTTTGAGTTTATGTAAATTATGACATGATTCCTCTTTTTCTTTTTGTTCTAATTCATCTCTGGAACGATATGTAAAAAATGATGGTATTTCTAAAATCTTAACTCTGCATATTTTGTGTATTTTGAACCGTATCTTTTGGTTATTGTGGGCAGTGCTTTTTTTTTCTTAGAGATGAAATTTTGGTGATTTATACTTGTGGGGAGTGTTAAAAATCTCTCTTAAGTGTAGTAAGCCCTTAGTATTCACAAGAAATACCCCCATATTCACTGTCAGGAACTTAATTATGAACCCAGGAGAACATTCCCTCTTTCCCTGAAATACTGCACAGGATAAAGTGCAAATTTCGGTGACTCCTGTTTTTATTCTTAATGATAGTTACTGATGACAAATACACAACCGTTCAGATGACATCAAGAGGCTGAGGTGCTAGATGAGGGATACTCATCCCATGACCCCTAAACAGCCAATATTCAAATTTCTGTCTTAGCAAAATTTCAAATTACTGTATATTATAGGACTTTGAAGATCATTAGAATTGGTGACACTCAAAACAGTACGTTAATTAATTTATAAGCCTGAGACATTAATACGATTTCCTATTTCAGTTATGAAAACAGTTGTTTTCTATAGATACAGTTCATCGTGTTTATCTATGTTGTTTCCATTTTTTGTGTACATCCATACACAAATATACATTCAATCTGATATTTCCTTTTCACTTAAATGCTTTATCATTTCTTTAAATGTAAGGATGGCTGGTGAATTCTTTTATCTTTTGTATGTCTCAAATAACTTATTTTGCCTTTATTTGGTAAGATACTTTTCTGAGTAAAGAATTCACAGTTGAGGGGCTGGAATGGTGGCTTGGTGCTTATGGTGCTTGCCTAGCATGCACGAGTACATGGGTTTGAACCCCAGCACCCACATACATAACTGTCAGAGCAATGAAAGCCATGTGAAAAACTCAATAAAAATTGATTCTCTCCCTCTCTCTCTCTCTCTGTCTCTCACTGTCCTTTTCTGTTTAAAAAAAAAAAAATAGGATCATACTTAAGTTTAAAAAAGAAAAAAAAATATTCACAGTTGAGTCAGGTGTGGTAGTACACACCTCTAATCCCAGTGATTTAGGAGGCTGAAGCAGGACAATTGCAACCTTCAGGCCAGCTAAAGCAACTAACTAAAGTTAGTGAGACCTTGTCTCTAAATAACTAAGTGAATAAACAAATAAAAGAGAGTTGGGAATGGAACTGAATGGCAAAGTGTTCCTGAGTTCAATTCCTAGTTTAAAAAGAAAAGAAAAGGGAAAAAAGAAAGAAAGAAAGAAAAAAGAATTCATGGTTGACTTTTTCTGTTCGTTTTTTTTAATGTTCACTATCTTTTAGCTGTCATTATTTTCCATAAGTCTACTTTTATCCCTGTCCTGATCCTCTATGTATTCCTCTATCTTTTTTCCTCTGGCTGCTTTTAAGATTTTCTTACTAACACTGTGTCTACTCAGTCATCTTTATGGTATGCTGTTTTTGCCTTTTTTCTTATTTCTTGTGCACAAGGTTTGTTGAGGTTTGTTAAATGTCTTGGCCCAACACTCATGTTTCTTTGAAATTCTGGCTTCTCCTGTTTTTTATTTTTATTTCTGGTCATTTTTTGTTTTATTTGACCCTTAAATGTTGGTATTACCAGAAGTTCTCTTTTTTTTTTTTAAACTCACAGGAGATTGTCAGGTGTTCTTATCCACTACCATAACTTTGCTCTACACATGAGAGATTTCCTGTTTGTATTTGCCCAGACCTCTTCCTTAGTTCCTGCTGTCTTATAGCTGAAAAGAAGTAGTAATGAACTAGGTAGACCTGAAATACAGCTGCTGAAAGAACTCTTAAGAGCAAAGGATAAGCTCAAGTACACTGGCAAGTTACTAGAACACAGGATTCTTACGGGAATGATCAAAAGGGAAAAATGGCCAACATAGTGTGGTAGGTAGTTGATTTCACTGTAGGTTCACCAGATAGGTTAAAACAAAACAAAAGAAAACAACCGTACATCTGACACTCACAGGCAAAATCACTTTCAGTTCTTTGGTGGACTAGCAAGAGAAACTAACCCCCAAAGGAGCTGGGCCCTTGAAGAATGACTTGTGAACTAGAAAGGAGGAATGAGAACAAGGGAGTTCCAGATAGCAGCTAGTATATAGTGTAGATATGTGCCAAGCTAAATGAGTAGTAATGCAAGATTTATCTGAGCTCTGAAGTGAAATGCAATCGTAGAGGCCAGTGAGCTGCTGCTAAGAAATAACAGTGCCTATAACCCCAGAGACTCAGGAGGCTGAGGCAAGAGGATTGCAAGTTCAAAACCAGCCTCAGCAACTTAGGCCCTAAACAATTTAGAGAGACCCTGTCTCAAAATAAAAAATGGCTGGGATGTGGCTCAGTGGTTAAGCATCCCTGGGTTCAATCCCTGGTTTAAAAAAAAAATCTCTTTCACAGTAGTTGCAGACATTTTATAAGTTCTGTTCCTTTTCATTACTTATTTAGTTTTGATTGTGTAGAAAAGAATAATAATGCTACTAGCTTTAGTTTGAATGCCACACCAGATAAAAATCTTTGAAACAGAAGTATTATGTTTAGCACTGTGCTTTTTTTTTTTATTGAAAGTATATAGAAATACAGTTGAGGGGGAAACATTATCAAAACATTAGCAATCAACGGATATAAACTTTGTTATCCACGGGAAAAGCCAAAACATGGATAACCACCTTGGGTTTCACCTGTTGCAGTTTCCCCCAGAATAACTCATGCGTTAAATGGGTAGCTCGTGGAGGAATGACATCGGCTTCTGGGATGGTTCCCTCATCTTCCCAATCTCCAGACTCCTATGAGTTCTTCATATACCCTCCCCCCTCCCCATCCCCCTCCCTACACCTCCAAGTAGGCTCTCCTGGAGAGCCATCCCCCTATTACTCTGAAAGTCATTCAATTTGAAGTTTTGTTAGGTTAGCCGTCTGCCCTACT
>PVKS010020883.1:0-36114 GCA_004027875.1 Aplodontia rufa
TTTAGAACATCACATCGGCAGACCTAGAAATGATCCCAGCACACACCAGTGTGCCATGAGTTTTGTTCTGGGATTCATGGGCCCAGGGACACTATGCCTCTAGTGGCAACCAAGGCTGGGAGGGTGGACTTGGAAGCAGAGCTTGAGACTCCTTGTTTATGCTGAACAGGACACTGGCAGTTGGTGGCCTATGAGACTGCCTGGTGTCACGGAGCCTGGGCAGGGCAGGGCAGGGCCGCTCTACCCACATTTGCCCAATTCCTGCCATGTGGGGATGGGTGCCCCTGGGCTGCAGGGAAACCACTTCTGTTTGTTGAGTGCCTGCTGTATGCTAGGCTCTGAGTTTGTGCACATCTAATCACATGCAGCCCTCTGCACGTTGGGCCACGTGCCAGGCTCCATGTGAGCATGTCATCGGCATTACCTCAAACAACCCTAATTAGCAGCTACTTCTGCTTTATTATCCCCTTATCATCTTTGAGGCCATGGACACTCAGAGAGGGAAATGAGGGGTGGAAGATGCACAGCCAGAGGCCGGTGGACCTGCCTGCTTCCCCTCGTCATGAGGCCAATGCCCTGCAGTGCCCACAGAACAGCTCATAGTAGATGCTCCGAAGAGTCTACTGCTGGTGTTTCCACACTGAGGGCTCTGCACAGCTCCCCTGCCACTGCCCCACCAAGTGGAGGCAGCCCTGCAAGGGACACTGTGCACCTCCCCACACCAAGCAAGCAACAGAGAGGCTGAGATTACCTGAAGGACTCTGCACCTGCTCTCAAGGACTACCTGCACGTGAAGTGACTCCCTGCACGGGCACCGAGCAGGGTGCAAAGCCCCTGTCCACAGTGCAGGGGACAAATCTCCAAGAAGAAGAGACCACCCAAAGTCATGTAGAGCAGTGGTTTGAGCCCCACCCCCTAAAGGGCTCCCCTGGCAGGACAGAGCAAGACCAGACAGGGCAAAGAAGCCTTCAGCAGGAATGATGTCAGGAGGTGGCACTGGGCTTTCTCTACCTGGAGGGTTGTGTTTCTCCAGGAACCAAGTAGGTCTGGGCATTGGGTCCAGGCTTGGCCATTGGGGCATGTGTCTTCCTTCCCAGCCACATTTGACTCAGAAGGGTCAAATGCCCAGACTGAGCTGAGCTAGTGAGGTATGTGCTGTGCTGAGCTTGGCTACCTTGAAGAAAGAGGCAGATGAGGCAGGAGACTGGTTCTACAGACAGGGATGGAGCACCCTGATCCAACCACACCTGAAGCTGCTGTGCCTGAGCATGATATTACACAAACTGATATACTCTCCTGCTCCTTTGGGCCAGGCTGAGTTGGATTCTAGAGTCCTGATGTCTGAAGTGTAGACCAGGTGGACTGGTTTGGGCTGTGGCTTTCTCTATTCCTGTCACAGTGGTGACAGGGAACAGGGAACATGGTCTCTCTCTGTTCTTGCTTTTTTATGCTTTCTGTTTTGTTCATTCTCTTCTCTCCTGTTTCTTGGCTTTGGTGGAAAAATTCTTGCAGGCTACCCGTAGGCCAGATTTTTCTGTACTTCCTGTGTTCTTACATGGCTTCCCAGTTGCTCCTCAGGCCCAGCCTCTCCAGGGCACTCCTGGTTCCCATGGTGGGCAGAGACTCCATCCAATTTGTGCGTGCTGCTTAAGAGAGCTGCTGGGCTCCAAACTCCCTGGGAGCCTTTCAATTGCTAGGGGCTGTGTCTCTGAAGGCTGGAATGGAGTCTGTCTTCTCTGCAGAGGCTGTGGTGGCCAGCCCAGCATGTCCCAGATATTCCATTGGCCCAGGCCCAGTCTGGCTCCCTGACCCCTCCTGGGCACCTATGTCTTTGCCTAGGGTCAAGCCCCATCCAAACCTGGTGGATGCCAGTCATGATGATGCACGTCTGTGATCCCAGTGACTTGGAAGACTGAAGCAGGAAGATCACAGGTTCAAAGCCAGCCTCAGCAACTTAGTGAGACCCTGTCTCAAAATAAAAATTCAAAAGGGCAGTGGTAGAGTATCCCTGGGTTCAAACCCTAGTGCCAAAAGCTAAACTTAAAAAAAAAAAAAACTGTAAAGATACAGCCCTGAACACGGTCAGGGGAGGAGGCCCTGACTTGGCTGTGGATTCAAACCAGGTGACTCTCTGCCCAGTGGATGGTGGAAGCCCGTACCTACCACATCCCTGGACTCCTCTCCATGTAGAGCTTGGCCACGAGCTGATAGGGTGCTGCTTTGCACTGGAAGGTGGGCAGGCGGGGCTCACTTACCTTCCTTCTCCCATTTTTGCTCTGGGGGACTTTTCTCTGTAAAGTTCAATGATAGACAAAGAAGTGTTGTTTGCTTCCTTTACTTCCAGTTAGAAAATGTCCTTCTACAGATGGCAGGGCCTTCCCTAGCCAAGGCAAGTCAGAGACAGGGAGCCCTGGCACATTGGCCAGCTTGTCTTTTAGCAAGACTTTCCATAGCCCTGCAGCTCCCAGGCTAACACCAGGCATGGGATGCGCAGGTTGGTGTTCAAATCTCACTTCTACCATACTGCTATAACTTTAACCTCCTCATCTACAGAATGGATGCACTGAATGAGATGACCTCATTCTAGGAAAGACCAAGGGACTGCCTTCGTTTTCTACAGCACACAGGACAAGAGACACACCCTTGTGAAGCCCATGTGGCCACCACCAGGGAGCACTTTGGTGAAACTGCAAACTGAAAGCTGTAGAGAGTTCACTGTCTTCTTGCTACCTTCAGGGCCAGACCCAAGGGCTGAGGGGTAGCTCAGAGGCACTGTGCTTCCCTAGCCCACTGGGTTCCATACCCGTATCCCCCCCAAAGTGAAAGAGCTCAGACCTGGTGGCAGTGGGCTGAGTGCTCCTTCTGTGCTGTGACCTCACTTTGGTGAGCCCAGAATTGGTCAGGGGGACTAACTACACCATGGCCATTAGGAAGTGCTGAGAACTTGGGAATCTCTGGTGGTTAGGAACAAGGAAACCTTCCAGAGCCTTCCTTGCCTTAGTATTCTTTGCTTTGTTTCCACTGGGACCTCATGGAGCGCAAGCTGCTACTATTTCCCATCCAGATGAGAATTTTAGCCTCCTAACTACTATTTTCCCTACAACCACCCCTGTCCTGGGTCCACTCTCTATGAATCAGGGAATCTTGTAAAACTCAGGCTGCTCTTCTGTCCGGGGTGGGGCCCAGGTCTCTTCTCTGGAGTCTAAGTAGCCTTGGCTATGGGCTGTGACATCATGTGACATCCCTAGGTCTTAAAGGGGCTTGCAGCCTTTGCCTTGGGTGGTAGAGCCTGCACAGGGAGCTCTCAGCTCCTGGCACTGGTCTCCAGCCCTTGCCTACCTCCCTTCTTGCAAACCCCCTCTTGCTGTTCTTTGAACATGCCAAAGAGGTCCCTGCCCCAGGGCCTTGGCACTTGCTGTGATTGGTCTCTGCCTGGAAGGCTTGACCTAGATCTTCTCATGACTGGCTCCACCTCCGATCAGATCATCCCTTGCTGGCAAACACCTACCTGTGTGTCTATTGTTTTGCAGAGACTGAGCTCTGGGAAAGCCTTGTTGTACTCTTTCCACCTCCTGCTCAGCCCAGCACCTTTGCCTGTGGAGTGAGCAGGTAAACACTTCCCAAAGCAGTAGTCTGAGCTGGCTGTTGCCCAGAGGAGTCTGAGCCTCTAAGAGGCTAAACCACTTGCTCAGGGTCACACAGTGGTGAGGTGGGGTGGGGGTGGGTTGGTAGCAGTGTAAGCGGGGTGGGGGGAGGTGGGGGGTTTGACCCCTGATGCTGGTCCCTATCTACACTTGAGGTTTCCAGCATTCTTTGTCTTCCCTGGTCCCACACCTAGCTAGCTCTGCCATGCAGATAAGAATTCTGGGTATCGAGAGAGATAACATGTAGCTATATGTCATTTTAAAGGTGTTAGTGGCCACAATAAACAAAGTAAAAACAAACAAGCAAAATGAATTGTGACCGTATTGTTTATTTTACTTCATATATCCAAAATGCTATACTTTCAAATTGTAATTAGTCTAAAAATTTCTAACGAGAAATTTTTACATTTCTCTCATTGCACTTTCAACAAAATTCTGACCAGCTGCATTTAAATGCACCTGGCTGGTGCTCCTGTCCTGGACTCAACCTAGACTCTGGATTTTTTCCTTCAGCCACTGAATGTCCTTTAACATAGGTCTTCATTCACAAAATATTCACAAGATGATTGTGGGCTCATGTGCTATATACTAAATTTAATTTGTTTGTGTATTTAAAAGGGAAAATAAAAATACTTACTGGGGAGTAAAGAACAGCAGTGAGGTGCCTCCCCACTCTGCAGCAGCTTATCTTTCTCCCTGGGGAGCCTGAACTGGAAAGGCCTGATCCTTAGCCTCCAGCTTGAGGTAATGACTTAATTAGCGCCTGCACCCGGCACTTTTGATCTTCAAGAAGCTAGCCCACACGGGCCGAGGCTGCTTCTGGCTTAACTGCCAGAACCAAGAAAGCTTTGCCCAAAGATAAATGGGGACTGGTGTCACACCACTGCCAGTTGTTCTGAGATCTTGTTGACACTGGGGCACAGCCAGGGCCCTGTGGCCTGTAGGCATGTGCTGGGACCTCTACTGGGCTGCAGGAAGCTGACCCACTGTGGACACAACAGTGCAGAGTGACAGCTGTATGCCTGCCCTTTTCCAGGTGAGAGAACTGGGCTTAGGGCAGGCTAGGGACAATTCACATCAAGGAGTCAAGGTCAAGGGATACAGCAGAAGGAGCTTGCCCTTTGGGACTGGGGCTATGGTGGGTGTGAGCTTCAGTCCTGGAACCACTGGCATTGCTGGGTGGTCACATCCACTTTCACATTCCTGCCTACCAAACCTACATACAAGTGATATTGAGTAATTGAGATTGTATACTTATGGAGGATCCCAGGGGCTGGAAGCCTCACTGCCTGCAAATGGCCTTTCTCATCTTCAAAACAGGAAGGAGATGAACCCTTAGGGTTGCCACTTGAGTGTGAAATAAAATTATACAGGGAAAGGGCTTGGCACCGGCCTGGCACAATCTAAGCATTCAGGGTTAGTCATCACTACTAATAAATAGCAATAATGACAGCAATAATTGAATGCCTATTAAATGCCAAGTCCTGGAAGGACAGTGGCTAAGCAGTGGGTGAGGATGGTGTGGTGTTGGGGCTTTCAGGTGTAACGAGACTGCACCGGCACAAAGTGCTGATTCTTAATAAAGGTTGGACGTCTCCTTCTAGTCCCCTCCGTGAGGGCCCCCCCTGCTAGGTGCAACCTGCCTAAGGAATGGTCAAGGCCTGGCCTGCCCATCCTTGACTGCCTGGGATCTTTTCTACCTTGTCTGAAAGGAAATAGCAAGGGGCAGACGCTGGCCAGGCACTCCAGCTGCGCGCCCCCTCGGCCTACTTGAAGCACCTGACACCTTAATTAAGGGCCCGCAGGCATGTCGCGGCGCGCCAGCGACGCCAGAGATGGGCCGGAAGCACCAGCTCAGGGGGCGACCGGACTTCCCGGGCCGCCAGGTGCACCTTCTGGTCTCACCGACACCTCCCAGCCCTCCGCAGATACCCGCTGCGTCTGCCTCTTCTGCTGACTCTATGGACGTCCGCAGCCGAGGTCGTGTTGTCTTGAGGGCCTCGCCTTCCTTGCTTACTAGGGAGGGCAGTGGACCTCGTGTCGGCGCCTGGGTCTCCTGAGCCTGGGTGGGGATGCCCCGCAGAGCCTGGAGCGCCGCGCCCACGCGCTTGGGCAGCGGCCGCCCACGCCTTCTCCAACTCCAAAGTATATTTAGCCTCATTATCAAATGTTTGCAGTGAACCGTGTGAACCGCCTAATAGCGGCTGGAAGTGAAACTCGATTCCCAGCCAGAAGAAAGCATATGACCACTCCCACCGACATTGCTGGCGGGACAGGTGCTGCAGCCCCCGCGCGCGTAAAACCCCGCCGGCCTGGCTCCATTTGTACTGTCTCCTCCCGCAGCAGAGCTACTGAACCCACCTACTCAGCTCCCTTCTCCTGGGGCTGGAATGAGTACAATTAGCCAGTGTCATGGGAGAAACCCAAGAAGGGCAGAGTCACCGGGGCATGGTCCACTCCCAAGCCCACCGCCTCTTGGTTACGCAGGTCCGGTGCCTTCATGTTCAGGTCTCAGAAACCCAGTGGCTAGGCGGTCGGCTTCTTCCAGACTTTCGAGGACCTGGAGGGGGAGAACGGGGGCGACGAAGAGGTCCGTGTCTAGCACCACCGTACGTTGGGAGTCCAGGGCGCGTGTGCCGGCGTCCCCCAGGCGGTTGTCGCACGGCTGCCACCGCGCGCGGTTGCTGTTGTTGTGGTCGCTATGACGACCGGTCGCGATTTTATTTTTAAGAGCGGCCGGTAATTAGAGAGATGCCTGCGCGATGCTACCCGCAGCACCCGCGTCTGGTTGGTGTACCCAGCCCCGAAGCATTCAGATTCCTGCTCAGGGCGCCCCCTTCCGCGCCCCCAGATCTCCTAGGCCCCGCCCTTATCTCCAGCTGGGCGCCGCTGAAGCGCTGGGCGCGTTAGGGAGCAGAGGGAAGCGCCCGTCCAAACCCGATTCCTAGGAATCTGCGGCCTCCGTGAGGCGGTTGGAGCCCGGAGGGTGCCGTCCGAAATGCAACGCGACCTTCCTCCTGGATTCCCACACCCACTGTCACACCGGGTCCTCGAACACCAACGAGGTGTCCTGGGGTCCCCTATGCCCGCGAGACTCAGCGGGACACGATGCGCACAACTCCCGGGATAAGAAGGTGAGGGCTTCATCCAGGTCCAGCCTGGGTCCCGGCAGTGCGCTTTCGGCCACCTTTCAGAAACCATCCACTGAGTTGCCTCTCTAAAGTCGCAGAAGGTTCCATTTGGACGGACCAGGCCTGGTTTTCAGGTGCTTCTCAACGTGTCCAAGTTTTCCCTTGTTCAGCTTTTCCGACCACCCCGAGGGGTCGCGGTGGGGGTTGGGGGCTGCGAGCTTGAGGAGACCTGGGAAAGCTCTGTTTAGACTGCGGCCTCTCGAAGCGCCGGGAGAGTCCCCGCCCTCCAGGTATTTGGAGGAAGGCGAGTGCCCCCGAAGCGCCCTCTCGACTCAGGCATTGAAATGCGGGAACAGCTCGCGGGGTTGCGCGTCTCTCCTGCGGGTCTAAAGCGAGGACTGCCGCGTAATGAGCGGGTTCATCTACAGGATGGGGTGATGGCTGGGGAGGGCAGTTGCTGTCCCCACACACCGAGCGTCTTCTAGTCTCCAGTTTAGGCCGTCTACCTTTAGGGTTCCCAAGGGCTGCCACCCCCCAGTTTTGGTACCTGGGAAGTACGCCCTCTCGAGGGAGGGACACTGGGAGGCATCTGGTGGTGCCGTCCGGGGCCAACCCCTCTTGGTCTGGAAGGGCGAATCCCCAGCGCCCGGGAACACCCTCTGTTCCGCGATGGGGGAGCGGTCCAGCCTGGCTCAGACCTCAGTCTGCACGCTAGTCGCTCCCCCGCGTCGCGCCCTGTGCTGAGCCTTGGCCGGAGGTGGCGCTCTGTGCGCCCTGCGGCTTCCGACGCAGAACCAGGGTTCCTCGTGAGCGGCTCTTTTCTTTCCACCCTCTCAGTTCCGGGCTAAGGGTGCATCCCGCCTTCCGAGAGGGAGTGGGGTCTTGGGGGGAGGGGCACGGGGGTCACAAAGTAGGGATGAGGCAGGCAACAGCTCCCTCCCCGACATGGGCTCATTACCACCTCGATATGTGGGTGGAGGTTCCAAATTCAGGTGCCCAGGCTTCATATCCTGGGCGCGGGCGCGTGGCAGCCGCCAGGTGTGTGCCCCAGACGCGCCCTTAAACCCTCCCCACCTCTCCTTAGAGACTCACTCCCCCTCCTTTTATGGAGAGGGGAAGGCAGGGGCCCTTGATCCAGACGATGGAAAGCGTCCGAGCGCCGGGGTGGGGGCCGGGCCGGCTCTCGTGCCCTTTTTGGCGCAGCAGCTCTGGGCGCTGCCCTCTGCTGCCGCTGGGGCCCGAGAGAAGCAAGCCGGCGACGGCGGCGCTTCTGCGGCGGCCTCCTCCCCTCCCCGCCCGGTGCCGCAGGATTGCAGCTGGCACTGGAGGGTGGGCAAGCTCGAGGGAGGGGCGCGAGGGGAGCCCCGCCGCCTGTGCTTGGAGCCAGGCGCCGGGCTTTGATGGATTCAGCTGCCTGCGTGAGAGCGAGTGTGCTCCCTGCAGTGGCGGTGGCGGCCGGGCCCTGCCCGGCCCGCATGACCCCCGCACGCTTCCGAGGTGCGGGTCCCGGGCCCGGAATCCGAGGGAGGCGGGGGGGGGGCGGGGGCGGGGGAGGGGCGCGGCCGCGGCCGCGGCGCTATAACCCCCTCCCCGCCGCCGGCCGGCTCCACTCGCGCGCCCTGCAGAGCCCGCAGAACTCCGGCGAGCCGGGCCTGCCTGCGCCGCCCTCCTCCTCTTCCTCCTCCTCCTCTTCTCCCCGCGGCTGCTGCTGCTGCTGCGGCGGCGGCGGCGGCGGCGCCGGCTCGGCCTTGCGCCCGCCCTCAGGCCCGCGCGGGCGGCTTAGCGAGGCCCCGGGCGGTCGGCGGCTGCCAGGCTGCGCGGCCGCGGACGTTGCTGGTTCCTGGCCGGCGGAGGGCGGAGCGCAGAGCCGTAGCCGAGGGCGCGCCGCGGCGGGGCGCACGCAGGCCGCCGGGCCGCGCCGTGCTGGGCCGCGCTGTGCCCGGCCGGGTGGCGGCTGCGAGAGGAGGCCAGAGGCGAGCGCGGGCCCGCAGTGGGCGCACAGAGCTGCCCACAGCCGGCAGGGAGAGAACGAGCCGGCAGCCGGGCTTCCAGACAGGTGATCGGTGGTGTGGCAGCAGCTCCAGGCTCGCTCCGGTGTCCCTCTCGGGGCTGATGCCCGCAAATATGCGGAATTACCGGCCGGGTCGCTCCTAAAGCCAGAGCCGGGGAGCGAGCGCGGCGGCGGCCAGCACCGGGAACGCACCAAGGAAGAAGCCCAGCCCCCGCCCTCCGCCCCTTCCGTCCCCACCCCCTACTCGGCGGCCCAGGAGGTTCCCGGCGCGGCAGGCGCGCTCTCCCTGTTCCTCCTCCTCTTCGCTGGCGCCGCACTCACTGCTCGCGCCGGGCGCGCTCCGCTTGCTCCCTGCTCTCCGCGCCACCCTCCTCCGGGCCGCGTTCCCTGAGGGATGGTACTGAATTTCGCCGCCACAGGAGCCCGGCTGGAGCGCCCGCCCTGCGGCCTCGCCTCCTCGCCGAGCCGCCAGCGCCTCGGGACGCGATGAGGACCTGGGCTTGCCTGCTGCTCCTCGGCTGCGGATACCTCGCCCATGCCCTGGCCGAGGTGGGTGCCACCCCCGCGCCCCGTCCCCTCTGATTCTCCCGCCGCACGCTCCCCGCGATTCGGGGACCCCAGACTCTGCAGAAAACATTTTGATTTCTGCTACGGTGGTCAGTTTTTTAAAATTTTCCAACTGGGTTCTATTTTCTGCCATGCTCAAGTGTGTCTAGTGAGTCTCTAGCATGTTGCGTCGCTCTGCCTCGGAGAGACGGTGGAGCGGCGAGGTGCAGAGTGGGGAGAAAGTTCTGGGGCCGCGGGCGCTTCTTCGAGGATGGGTACCTGGGTCGCCGCAGGCACTGCAGTAACGGGGTGCGGGAGGCGAGGAAGGGGGTGTGTGTGAGACGGCGGAGCTCTGGGAGGGTAGTTGGGCGGCTAGTAAACAGGTAGAGGAGGCAGCCCCAGGCTGGGCATCGCCGAATCGTAGCCCCCAGTTCGCTATCCTCAAGTCCCGCCGGGAGCAGGGCCCGTGCAGTCCGGCCCGCCCGGGGCCCTGCTTACAGGTGGCTGAGCGAGGCAGCTGGGGCCCGAGCTGGCGCCCGCGCCCTCCCACCGCTGGCGGTCATCCCCACCCCACCCCGCCCTAGAGTCCCCGGGAGCTTTGCGGTGATGAATGACTTTCCACAGCCCCTGTCGTGGGAACTTAGTGCTTGAGCCCCCCCAGCGACCCCCTACTCTCTTTAAACACCAGGAGAGAGAGTGGGGAGGCCGAGTGGTGGGGGTGGGCTGGGCAGAGACCCGAGAGCGGGAGGTGGATATTTAACCCTCTCTTTCCCTGCAGTCTCTCCCGCTGCTGCTGGATTTGGGCGTCCCAGTCGGCGCTAGGGCCGCGGCTGGGCCGGAGCCGGGTGGGGCGAGCGCGCGCGCGCGCGCGCGTGTGTGGCGAGGGGAGACCCTCTTCTTAGAGAGCCGGGCCCAGGATTCCAGGGCGTGAAATTTAAGCCCCGGGCTAGATTAAAGTGTTAGAGCTGCCGCGACTTTATCCGTCGATCCGTGACGCATTTCGACTCGCTTTTTCTAGATGTGAATTTCACTATTAAACCAGAAACTCCGCGGCCCCCTTCCCTCCCCCCCACCAGATCTGTAACTGACACCCCCGGCGAGGGCTGGAGTGTGGGGGCTTTTGTTTGAGAAGGAAGGGCGGTGGTAGAATTTCTTTTTGCAAAGGGCAGACAGAGATGGGGCGGAGAACTTGGTGGTTCACCCATCCCACCCTCTTCTCGGACTTCACGGCCCCGGCGGAGTCCATGTGGGCTGCGGCGCTGCGGTCCCCACAGGCCTGGCAGGAAGCCCTGGGCTGCCAGACGCGCGCCGCGGGCGCTGATCGTGTGGTCTGCTTGCAGGAAGCTGAGATCCCCCGCGAGCTGATCGAGCGGCTGGCCCGCAGTGAGATCCACAGCATCCGCGACCTCCAGCGACTCCTGGAGATAGACTCCGTAGGTAAATCGCGCCCCTGCCCTTGGAGCGGGGAGGGCGCGGGTGGCGGGCAGGGAGTCTGCGCGGAGCCGACCCCCGCGCGGCCGGGCCGGGCGCCGCTCAGGAGCGCACCGAAAGGTCAGAATCCATTCCCCGGCCATAAACGCCCAGGCGCATGAGTCAGGCGTTTCTTTTCCAGTCGCCACTTTCTCTTCCAGCGGCGGCCGAGGGCTGCTCGCTCGCGGGGGATTGTTTTCGCATTTAAGGAAAACGCCGCGTGTCATGAGAAGTTCAGTCGCAGAGGGCGCCGGCACCGCCGCCAGGTGTGCGGGTTACGGAGCGCGGGACTGGTCCGGGTGGGTGAAGCCCTAGCCGGTGCGCCTGGCCCGCGGGCCACTTGACTAGGCCCTGAGGGGCGCGGAGCCTCAGGGGCCAGGGCCACTTTGTAAGCCCTGAGCGCTGGTGGTGCGCTCGCTCCGGGGCTGGGCCTGTGTGGCTGCAGGAGTCCCGGTCTTTCTCTTTTCACCCAGGGTAAAGGCATGCCTCGGACACGTGTGCTTGGGGCTATTTTGGGGGCTTACTCTAGGAGTCAGGAGCCCAGGCACTTCAGAAAAGTTTATTTGTAAATGTGGAGTTTTGAAGCTCTGGTTGCAGGGTTGGACTAGACCCGAGGTTGCAAGAGTTAAAGGAGTCTCTGCAGTGTGGGCAGTGGTGGTGCTTGGGGGCTGTGCTGCCTGAGGGCTGGAGAGAGCCGGGTGCTAGAGGACCAGGTTTCCTCCCGGTCGTTGTGGCGCCATTTTCAAAATTAAGACTTTGAAACTCAGTTCTGAGTTAACCTGGGAGGTACTCAAGCAGGAAAACGTACAAACTGGTGTTTAAAAAGGCCTGAGATGAACTTGTGAAGAAGAGGAATGAATTTTAAGTGAAATGAAGATTTTTCGCTCCCTGCAACTACTCTGAAAAGGGGGGTGGTGGGGGAATTAAGTAGAATCACATGGTCTAGTCATTTGGAAATTTGTACCTAATTATGATGGTGGAGAGGCCCAAACTGTTTTCATTCCATGCCAAAACCATTTTCTAACAAGGCGGCTGGTTTCTGTAGTTTCTTGACCCAGGAAATCCTTCTCCTGATCCTTATCAGGAGTGGGATAGGATTTCACTTGGAGATTTGAGTTGGGCCTGGGGATTTTGACCCAGTCCCTTGATGTGCAGGCTGGGGGGTTGTTTTGGGAAACTCACTTGCCTTTCATTGGTCCCTGGTGAATTTGGAGACTAGGAGACTGCTTCTCTGAGAAAATTCCAGGACTTTGGTTTTCTGGCTTCTGGGAGTGAGATCTTGGTGGGCGGGACCTCCTGTAGGTCAGTCTTTGGTTGCAGCCTGGAAATGGGCCATTCACTTTCTGCTGGGACCATTCTTATTCTGGTCTGTGCAGCCCTGCCTCCCTTACCCCACCCCCCACCCATTAACACTTTTAGCATTGCAGCCCTGTGGGGTTTGCTGGTGGAATTCCTGACCTGGGGGCTTCTGGGTTGGAGCCTCTGTTTTTGAGAATCCAAAGTATAGAAGCCAGGGATGCACTGGATAATCTTTCTGCTGTTTTTAAATTGCCCCTATAAAAATGTGGCCACCTCTTCCTTCTGCCCTGGGGAATGCAGGGGGTGGTTCATTGTGCTCCTGTCCACCTGTCAGACATTTGGGTCTGAATAGGATTCTCTCAGTGCCAGAGAAATTTTGCCGGAGAGAAATGGTGACCTCTAGAGCCCCACCTTACTTCCCAGTCCTGATCTGGGGTGGAGACCCTTTGTGACAAAAACCCCAAAGTGGGTCTTCATTCCCCCTGGTCCAGCCTCCCTTCCCTAGGAGTGAAGGCAGAGGAGTCTAGTCTCTGACCAGAGGACAGGAGTGGCCTGTTGGCTCCTGAACTTGTGTTAGGCTCCCCGCCCTCCACTTCACCCCTGTTTCTGCCTGAGGAGATTCGCTGAAGATTATAGACAGCTGTGGTGGCCAAGAGGTACTAAAGCTTCCCTCTTGGCCCTGGTCTCCTCCTTAGGTCTATTCAGAGGTATATCTGGACTGTCCTGAGCACCCTGGTCTGGCTATAGCAACTTAGAAGACTTGGGTGGATGACCAGGAAAGAGCGTTGTGCTGGGAGCCCAGTTTGACCTCCCGCTATGGAGCTCCCTGGAGGGTGAACCAGGTGAACTCTTGCTGCAAGGTCCCTGCAGGGCAAGTTTGCAGTATAGGGAACAGGAAAGAGGCTGAGTATCCCCCACCCCCCTTAAGTAGCTGGAGTTTTATGGTGGCCAGTAATGCATCAAGTGGGCCAGCTGCTCCCCATTTTACAGATGAAGAAACTGTTTTCAACCTGGTACTCGCCAGTGGCAAGGCCACACCTCCAGAGGCTGTGGGATTCCTGGTTGGGAAAGTCACTGAGCTGGGAGTGTTCCACAGTGTATGGAACGAGGGGATTTGCGTTATCTTTCAGTGACCAGCAGCCTTGGAGTTTGGGGCCAGTGTGGCTAGTGGCGTGGCAGCAGGAGCCTTGTTCTCCAGAGAGGTCTAGCTGGCAGGGGAACTGCTTGGTGAACTGTCCCCAGAGAGCAGTTTCAGGGAATGGTTCATGCTGGTCTGCAAGGGATCTCATCTAAGTTCCTGCCAGGGCATAAATCAACCAGCATAAATCAGAATAGCTGCATCCTCCAGAGTGAGGGTCTGGTCTTGGCTTGTGACCACCCATCTTGATCAAGAAACAGAGGGTAGGCTTGCCTAAGCAGGAGCTGCTCCCGCTGTCTTGTCAGTGTGCTGAGCCTGGAGGGCCAAGATTCTCCCAAATTGGAATAAGGGGTTTGGGATATGGGAGCCTGGGCACTGTACACTGGTCCCAAGGGTCTTTGACTAGCCATTTGTCCTTATCTTGTTCGATTTCTTTGGGCCTATCTTGCCTTGGGTGTGAAAGGCTGATAGCGCCTACTGTATACCAGTAAGGTTAAGAGCAAGGGAAGCAGTTGAGCCAGGTCATAGTAGCAAGGCGTGATGCTCTTACTGAGTCTCCAGAAGCTGAGAGTGGTGAACCTTGTTGGTTTGGCCATGGCAAGATGGGTACTACCAGGACATGACTCACAATGTCACTTTTTCATGAAAAAAAAAAATGCTCCTTGTAACAATTGGTTGATGGGAAATTCTTATTGCATGAGTAGTTGTGTTCTGATCTTATTTTGGGTCTCAAAAAAAAAAATCAGTGGGATTGGAACATTAAGTCATTTTAAGTCAAAAGTTGGGCTCTGCCTAGGCTTCATCTTGGACATTCACACCTTGTGCAGGGTTTTTGGTTCTCATTTTAATTGTGCAGGTTCCAGACATCTCAGGGGAGTGGAAGAGGCCAGGGTTTCTCCAGTTGGCTAGGGACAGTAGCGGATGCTTGGGTGGGCTGGGAAGAAAGCCACCTTGGGTGGCAAGTCCTGCTCTAGAGCAGGCTCCTCTTCCTGGGCTAGGAGCTGGGAGGTTCCTTGAACTGGAGAAGGGAGGACCCAGCGAATCTTGGAGAATCCTGGCTGTTGGATGCATGCCCTGGGACTTCCTACTGGGTCTGGGGGACCAAGTGGGACTGGCTTTATCCAGGTATGGGTGTTGTTGGGGATAGGGCTGTGTCCTCCCTCGGCTATGGACTCTGTTGCCCTCTTTCCTCTGTGCGGTGCGTGGGGCTGGGGTTCTTGGCGTGTTCTTGGCGCTGGGCCACTGCTCTGTGGTGGGAGGCACCTGTAGCCCTCTCTGTGTAGACATGGCTACAGGCATGTGGGTTTTCTCTACTTTGCTTTCTGTAGACCACCTCCCTTCTCTTCCTGGCACTGGGACTCCTGCCTCAGGCCTGCGGCCACTCCTCACTTACACTCCATGAGTGTCCGCTCTGCCCTCCTGCCATTTTCTCATGGCCTCTGGCCCTCAGAGCAGACTTATTTCAGGAACAAGTGGGGCTGGCTCATAGCCCAGTCTGGCCTTGCTTCCGATGCCCCTCCAAGGTTAGGACACTTCATCCAGGATTGGTTTATGGGGGCAGGGGCTGCTAGGCACCAGCAGAATCCTCAGCCCTGTCTTTCTGTTCAACCCTGTGACTGTGGAGATGGGTCCAGCAGGGTCGTGCAGGCCTCTTGGCTCTGGGATAGATGGCCTTGGGGCCTTTCTGACCAGGTTGGGCCCTCAGCTTGCTGCATTGCAGGAGGTGCCTTAGGAGAGACCACCTGGAGCTACTTTCTGAAAGAGTCTCAGCTTTGCCAAGGGACCCACAGGGGCCCCTGGGTTTGGGGCTCTCTGTGTTGATGGGACATTTTGGCCTGGTTGTTTTATCAACTGTACATCCAAAAAACCCTGAATGGGAGTGGAGGGTGCTGGGGAACTCCACCTGTCTTGTTGGGGCAGGGTTGATTTGAGTGTTTGGCCCTTTGTCCCCACGGGGTTCTGAGAGCTTATTCATAGAACCCTGTGTTTCAGGCTCTAGGGGACCACACAGGTATGGGCAGCTGGTAGCCATATTTTCTTTTCTACTCATAGGAACCGAGGATGCCTTGGGAACCAGCCTGAGAGTCCACAGGGCCCATGCCACCAAGCATGTGCCCGAGAAGCGGCCTGTGCCCATTCGGAGGAAAAGGAGCATTGGTGGGTTTGGGAACTGTGCGGGTGGGAGGAGCTGGCCATGAGACAAAGACTGGGCCTGCTTCTCCAGCTCTGGCCTCCTGCCCTCTCGGAGGCCGCCCTCCTCCACCTCCATGTGGTGTCTCCCGCCTGCCTTGTGCTACAGTCACAGTCTGGGCCAAGAGTTTCCAGGAGAGGAGAGCCATCATAAATTCCTTAAGTGCCCTGTCTTGTTGGGGCCTGTCTGCCAGGAGGCCTTGCTGGAAAACGTGGCTGAGCCTAATTTCCAGTTCCTAGTGTGGAGTCCCAGTGCTCCAGGCCTCTAGCCACAATGTGGGTGCAACTGGGTATGCCAGGCCTGGGGCCTCTGGAGACACCTTCCCCGGGGCAGCCCCGTCCTACTCACCTTTATCTCTGGGGCTTCAGGCGAGCCTCCTTTGGGGAATAGTCTGGTTCTCTAGAGTCTGGCCTGTGCTCTTGGGGTTTGGGGTGACCCGCTTAGACTCAGCCTATCTGAAGGTGCCACCACTTATTATAGAGCTGCTCATTGCTGTGTGATCCTGGGCAAGTGGATTCCCTCTCTGAGCTTTAGGCACCTACAAGACGATGGATTTGATATCTTTGCCCCTTGGGTGTATATAGGTGACTTCTAGGTGCCATGAGTAGGGAACATCACTGGGGTGGGCATACACTTCACACCCTTCAGACCCTTCTTGGGCCAGGCCCCTCTGGCCAGTGCTCAGGATTCCTAGTCCAGGTGGGAGGTGGGGAAGGGGGGACTGTGTCCTAGAGCCAGATGAGGGGCTTCTTTAAAGGCTTCTCCCTGGAGGGCCCTGGGCTGGGCAGTTATGAGTGGGGACATGGGATATCCTTCCTGAATGCCCAGACCAGTATGTGGAGCCCAGGGCCTGGGGCTCTTCTGGAGGACTCTCATACCTGCTTCTGGCTGCTATGTCTAGAGACGACCCTCGGGGTCTGCTCACTCTGAGGACAGGAATCTGGTGGAGGGATTCACTCACCCCGCTCACCCCTCTCACCTCACCTTTGTTAGAACCTTTGACTCCAGTTCAGGCATTCTTGTTTCTTGAGGGAGCCTGCAGAGGATGGGGCTGCTTGCCTGGGATTAGGGGGGCTGTGGGGTATGCTTGTAGGTCATGTACCCTAATGGGTGCCAGCCTCTCTCTGGCTGGCTTGCTGGGCTGGGCCTCCTGCCTCCAGCTTCTCCAACTCCAGGCCTGGGGTCCAGGTGGGCCCATGATGTTGCTGGGGGCAGAAGGATCAGGGTGTGGGTATCTCCAGAGCCTGTCCAGGCTCCTCAGCCCTCTGGCTGGGTCCCCTGGGCATGGCTGGATAGCAGGGTCTCCCATTAGCAAGACTCTTGTCTGGATGTCACCAGGCGCCCATGACCCAGTGACTGACTGGGCCTGGTGGCTGATGTGGCCTAGTAAGGGTATCTGGGGAGGAAAATATGTACCTCCGGGTCCTGTGAGGATGTCACACCTGGAAGGCACATAGGATCCTCAGGGCTGTGCTGAGGACAGCAGGACAGGAAGTGACTGTTGCTTCCACCTTGGGGGTCAGCTGAGTGGCCTCTTGGTGACCTTTGTAAGCTGGGCCTTGGGTGGTATGGGGCTCGCTGCTAGGCCTGTTCCCCTCCACTCATCCCCCTTGGATGCTGTGTGTGATGTGGCCCAGCTTGTTCTACCCCCTCCCACGTTGGCTAAGCTCTGTTCCCTAGGGGATGTCTAGGGCCTCCTTTGGGTCTTTGAGGTCATGTCATTCTCTTTGTTAGCAGCCCTAACCTCTGCCTGGCCCCTGAGTGGCTGCTTACCAGTGTGACCTGGCATCAGTGATGCAGGGCCAGCTTCTTCCTGGGCTGGGCATGGTCAGGCTGGCTGGGGTTAGGAGGGCGTGCGCACTTGCTGCTCTGTGCTGATGGAAATGGAAGTGGCCCCTATGTTCACTGTGCTCTTGCCTCTGCAGAGGAAGCCATTCCTGCAGTCTGCAAGACTAGGACGGTCATTTATGAGATACCTCGGAGCCAGGTGGACCCCACGTCTGCCAACTTCCTGATCTGGCCCCCGTGCGTGGAGGTTAAACGCTGCACTGGCTGTTGCAACACTAGCAGTGTCAAGTGCCAGCCCTCGCGGGTCCACCACCGGAGTGTCAAGGTGAGTCACCAGCCCAGAGCAGCGCAGCACAGGGTCTGTTAGACGCTCTCTTTTTTGGTAGTGGGAGGGATTGAACCCCAAGGAGCTTTACAACTGAGTCACATCCCCAGCCCTTTTTATTTTTTATTTTAAGACAAGTTCTTGCTAAGTTCCTTAGGGCCCAGCTCAGTTTCTGGAGCTGACCTTGAACTTGCGATCCTCCTGCCTCAGCTTTCCCAGCATCTGGGATTACAGATGTGCACCACCACCCCGGCTGCTAGGTGCTCTGCTTTATGTGGTAGAGGATAAGGAGCAGCTTGGTGAAGGCCCAGGTAGAATCAGGTTGGGGCCCAGCGACCTGTTTGACAATGTTGCCACCAGCCTGTGGGCTAGCACAAAGCTGGCTACAATGCTGTCACCTAGACAGGGGCAAGCTATAATGGCCCCAGGGTTAGCACTGGGGAATTCAGCATGGTCACTATTTCTCTTTCACCCCCTCAGTCCTGGGTAGATTTGCTGCTTCAGGTCCCTCTAGGTAACCTGATTGGGGCTAGTAACTTTCAGCTGAATTTATGGCTGTTGGGCCTGGGTCTTTTCCCCTTTTGCCCCATGTGCCCCTCTGTGCAGCAGGTCTGAGTGGCTGTAACACTTTCAGGAGCCAGGGATGCTGGTCTTCCTGTGCCCTGGTCTGGACATGGTCTCTGGAGGGCAGGTGTCATAGGTGTCTCTGGGTTCCTGTGAGGCCAGCTAAAGCTGGAATCTTTGGGTTTGGGTCTCCCTTCCAGGGTCTGGATGCTCTTAGGGCTCTGTGGTCTGGAAACTGATTCCAGGTGGTCCCGTGTGACCCTCAGGACAAGCAGATCTGAGCTGGGGGGCGTGGCAAACATGGCTCCCAGCAGAGCAGGCTGCTTCTGCTTAGCCAGGCTTTCAATGCAGGGGCCACTTTTCCTGGATAAAGGGATTCCTGGAATTATGGTTAAAATTTCAGTTCTGGGGCAATGTCAGAACCCATTCCTGACTCTAGGGGAAAAAACAATTCAGATTCCACCACGTACCATGACTCTGGCCCTGGAGAGAATGCCGGGAAGTGCTTTCTTGCTTAAAGAACCTGTTGCCAGCCCTTAGACCCAGGGTGGGGTGCCTTAGACTCATGGCTGAGACTTATCTTGATCTCCGGGACTTGGTCCTCACAGAACCCTGGGGATTGAGTGAGCAAATTCCACAGCTTACTGCTGGGACTCCCCTTAAAGAGCCCAAGGTTTCCCCTGACCAAGGCTTGTCTGGGGAACTCTCCTGTCTGTCAAGCAGACAGTGGGGGCTGACTCAGTCCTCCAGGCTCCAGTGGCCAGGGATCCCTCTCCTAGCATGAGCTCAGGCCATCTCTCCTCCAAGCCACCAGCCCCTCATGTGCCGCTGGCCCTTTCCTGGGGCTCCAGCACTCTCATCAGTGGTATGTTGGGTGGGTCACATAGCCCTGAGAGTCTGGGCTACCTGTTATCTTATTCTCCTAGGTACAGGGTAGGTCAGATCCAGGTGAGAGTCTCATGTGGGCACTGGGCACTGAGAGCCTGGGCTGTTTCTATGGCTTCCAGCCTCTGGGAGCCCCCGCATTCCCACTTTGACTTCCCCTGGGATGAGGACAAAGTACCCATTTTCATCTGGGTACTGGTGTCTCCATCCCTGGTCCCCTGAGCCAGGTGGGTTCAAGATTTTCTGGCCTGGTAGGTACCCTTAGAGGTGCCCACCCTAGGAGAGGCCCCTTTTCTGCACCATGCATGGCCGCATGGGCCTCATGCTGGAGCCATGCCTTTCCAAGGCTCCCTCTTTAAGGTTCTCACTCTATCCACCCACTCAGGGCTGCATCTTTCCCCAGACACTGGAAGCTCAAAAGGTCAGCAGGAATAGGAGGCCCATGTGGAAGCCAGGCAGGAGGCCCATCCTGCTCCATTTGGAACGGAGACAGACAATCTGGACAGAGGGTGCTGGGCCTGGAACCCAGGCTCATTTGGAGCCGAGTACCTCCACGAGTGGACCAGAGGTCAACAGGGGCCAGGTGGGGCTGCAGGAGGCCCATGGCAGTCCTGTCCACCTGGGACTCTGGTCTTTGTGGCCTTCTAATGAACATTTTCAAGCCTCTTGTTCATGGCAGATGACAGTGAGGCTGGAAATGGTCTCTCAGCGCTGCCCAGGCTGATGAACCAGGCTCCAGGTATCTGGTGGTCATGCTGCAGTTGGTAGCCAGTCCCCTGTGACTTCCTTGGGGGCGGCTCAAGGACCCAGGTGTTCCGGCCACTGCCCCAAGTCAGGACCAGGGTTGTGGCATGGGACCTGGGCTGGGCTTTCTTCTCTTTTGTGGGGATGTGTGGAAAGGAGACTTCCCTGTGATTGCTAAGCCACCACTGACCATCAGCCCTGGGGCAAGGCTACCAGGGGTCCCAGCCATGCTTCTCTGTCCTGCTTCACATTGTCCGCATTTGGTGCTCGGCTCTGTTCTCCAGACTCCCACTGCAGGGGCTGGAAGAAGGGAGTAGAAGTAGGCGTTGATGGTGGATAGTTCTGGCCCATAGAGCTGCCCAGATTGGCCTGAACAGAGCTGAGGCCCCAAATCCTGGACCAGAGTGAGGGTGGGGCTTGAGGATGCTCACCTAGCAGTGTCCCTCCCTGCTTCTGCCCTGCGTGGCCCTGCTGGGTTGGTGCTGCCATGGGATTAGGGGTGGGGGCTAGCTCTGAGCCACTGTCTGACCTGGCCCTGCTGGAACTGGTACTGCTCTTGATGCACAGGAAAGCTTCGGGCTGTGGTGCTTTCAAGGCAGTCTCATGAGCCAGGATCCAGTGGCATCAGTGAATCACTTGATCAGCTCATCTCCACAACAGCATCCAGTGTCACCACCATGCTCTGTCTGGGCCATGGCTCTGCTGGGCTGGACCTTAAGCTTCAGGAAGGTGTGTGCTCACCATGCACCTAGGATGGGCCTCTCTCCCTGATGGAGTCTGGAACAGTATCCTGGGGGAGTTCCCAGTGGGCCCATCAGTCATTGTTAGGGTCCTATGTAGAGTCTGGGGAGGAGATGGCAGGGGCAGCCTTGGTCTCTGGTGAAGGGGCCTCAGTGTCCTTCTCTGTGGTAAGGGGCTTGGGACACAAGGAGGCTGAGTATCAGTGTGGTGGGTAACGGTGCCCATCAGGCTGTGAACCCCGGAGTTTGGAGTCACTGCTTTCAGGATGCTGGATTGGGCCCTAGGAGCAGGCTGGGCAGGCCTGCCATTTGTACCAGTTTGAAGTCTGGTACTGACCTCCCTCCTGGGTGTGGGGGAGGAGGACACATGTCTCCTGCAGGGCTCTCATGCAGGCTTGGCCAAGCATTGGTCTTCTGGATTCAGAAAGATCTCCATTTGAGTGGCAGGCACAGGGTTTCTGTGGGGAGGCCATGTGACCTCTGTTTTTTCTTTTTTTGATACTGGGGATTGAACCCAGAGGTGCTGAGCCACACCCCCAGCCCTTTTATATTGAGATGAGGTCTTGCTGCATTGCTTAGGGCTTGCTAAGGTGCTGTGGCTGGTCTTGAACTTGGGATCCTCCTGTCTTAGCCTCCCAAGTTGCCGAGATAATAGGTGTGTGCCACAATGCCTGGTGACGTCTGTTCTTTTGAATTCCATGCCTCCATCCCTAGAAAACAGAAGGACCCAGGATTCAAAGCCATGGGAGCCTGAGCAGGCTGCCAGCTTATCTATCATTTCCTTCTCTATAAAATGGCTTTATCATGCTCATGGCTGCTCTAAGGGTCACAGTGCTGGACTTGTAAATGGTAGTTTGTATCTGCCCTGTCCTGAAGCCCTAGAATATCAGGACCAGCCCTCAGGGAGGTCTCTGAAGGGTGACAGTATGACAGGATGACCTTGGTGGCTTTGCTAGGGTGAGTGTGTGTAAGTGGATGACTTTGGCAGAAGTAGGAGTCAGGGTGTTGGGTGTCAGAAGGTGTGGCTGTGTCCCAGAAAGAAGGTGAGAGACCTGGTGTTGGAGGTCACGGTGACCCCAACTTGGGGCTCTGTGGGGCCTCGGGGCATAAGTGGGGGCCCCCAGAATATTATAATCTCTGTTTTCAGAATTGGCTTTAATGGAGGAGGTTTTTTGAGAATTTAATATTCGAAATGTGTTCTTGGGAGAAAAATGTAGCCATTTCCTGGCCAGACAGGGGTGGTGGAGCAGCCAGAATGCTTGCAGCCCCAGGAGCAGGTGCAATCATAAATCACTGTTTTTCTCTGATAAACATGGGGCTGTCTGGAGAGAATGGAGCAGCCCCGTCTGTGCCCCTCTGGGGATCACGAGGGTAGCATTGCTGGAGCTCACCCTGCCCATAGTACCCGCTTGTCTTTGGAGAACAGCCTGCTGCTGGCCTGGGTTCTGGGGGTTGGATCATCTTGGCTGAGCCCAGGCTCAAGTGTCTGCCCTGCAGGGGGAACTAGGTGAGGCTACTGTTGACCAAGGAGGCTGTGCCACCTGAGGGCTGCAGCCAAGACCCAGGCATAGGGCTCTATTAGCTCTTCTGCCTGTCCCCCCCCCCCCCCCCCCCCCCCCCTCACCTGCAGAGTCTGTGGCCAGGGTCCCCTGGGAGACCAGGAGGCTTCTACGCCCAGATATGTACTTGATTAGCACACAGACAGACTTGAATTTGATTCATGGATGGCAGGGGTCTGGATGAGTGCCGGGTGAGACCCCCACGTTCTAGAGGTTCATTTGCAAGGGGAGTACCCCACATTCAAAGGGAAGGTCTCTGGGACCCTGTTCTGCCTGCCGGGGGCCACGATGGTTAAAGTTTAAGGACTAGGGAGTGGGCCGTGCAGGAGCCCCTGGGAGCCTCCAGGCCTGGCCTCTCTCCAGCAGAGCCTGGACTGGTTTTGGTTGGATGGACCCCATGTTGAGACCTTGTACAGTGGCTCTGTCCCAGTCCTGAGTACTTCTGCAGGGGCACTTCATCCTTTACCAGCTCCCCAGGTGGGTGTGGTAAATGTCCCCATTTCACAAGCAGGCCTATGTGTCCGAGGGCATGGCACAGCTCACAGGCTCCTCCTCCTATGGTGGACCTGGGATGGGGCAGGTGTAGGCTGGCTGAGGCCTCTGCAGGCAGGCACCCTGGCCGGGAAGCCCAGGGCACGGCCTGCACGCCTCTCTCCAGGCCAGCATCTCTCCCACCTCCTGACGTAGCGAAACCTCCAGGGCTGACCCCTGGCCCCAGGCCACGCCCTGCAGTCTGAGCTCATACCTGGCAGCCTGTGTTCACACCTGAGGCAGCCTACGCCAGTCCACACACCCGCCAGGCACCCGGCACCCTTTGCACCCCAGGTTAACCATTAACGCAGCCGAAGTGGCAGCTACTGCAGGGTTCGGAAGAGCCTGGTCCCCAGCACCTCAGGGTTGGCTTGTGTGTGGGTGGCTGCCAGCCCGCTACAGGCTGACCCCTCTGCCTGGGGTCCTCATGGCTCCTGGCCCTCAGGCCCCTGGGGAGGTGGGTGGGAAGCCTTCTTCCCCTCCTCGCCTCCTGACTGTTGCAGAGTCAAGTCCTCTGGGCTGGGGCTCTTTGTTCACCTGCAGCCAGTGCCAGGTGTTGAGCACCTTGACCTCCAGGGGTCAGAGGTAGCCTGGGGTGGGCCACACCCTTTCCAGCCTCAGTTTCCCCCTGAAAAGTGAGGGGTGAAATAGGTGAGCCCTAAGGGTGCTCTCAGGAGGTAGTCACAGATGGGTGTCTGTTGTGTACAGGGCTCTGTGTGGCTGGGATGGAGCCACTCCCCAGCCTATACTCCAAGTGGCAGGCAGGACAGCCAGATGGTTAGGTGCAGGCTACCACTCATGCGTTTGGGGCCATCTTGGCTTCCAGGGGCCTTCCCTGTGCCTCAGGTTCCTTTTTTGGCTTTGAAGGTGATACTGTGTCTCCTTGCAGGGTGATGAGGAGTAAATGAGCATTGGTCTTTGCACTTGCCGGTGGAGAAGCACTTCTCCAGTCAGACTACTCCTCACCCATGCGCTGGGGTGGAGGGAGCTTCTGCCCATACTGCCTGCTCGGTGGGCATTCCCCAGGGTTGCATACTGAGTGCTTACTCTGCGCACATGTGTGTGCAGTGGGTGGCTTGCTTCCCATGATGGGCATGTGTGCTATGCACACGTGTGTGTATGGAGTGGACTTGCTCCCCATGATGGGTGTTTGTGTTATGTACATGTGTGTACATAGGGTGGATTTGCTTCCCATGATGGGCGTGTTTGTTATACATGTGCGTGCATGGGGTGGACTTGCTTCCCATGATGGGTGTGAGTATTATGGGCATATGCGTGTGGGGGGTGGACTTGCTCCCCATGATGTGCGTGTATGTTATGTATGTGTGTGTGGGGGGGTGGACTTGCTCCACATGATGGGCGTGTGTGTTATACATGTGTTCATGTGCAGATGGAACTGTGTTCTTATGATTGAGTATGTGTGGGTCTAGGGTGCAGTACCTGTCCCACAGGCTTGGGATCGGCTTCTGTCACTCTCTTTCCTGAGCCCTTGGAAGTTGGGCCTGGAATGCTTGGTTTCCTCCTGCAGCTTCCCAGGGAGGGGCTGTGGGGCAGGTCCATACTGTGCTTCTGTGCCTAGGGACCTGGGGGCTGGTGCCCATGGACGAGCCTTTTTGCAGAGGGGATTCCCACTAAGTTCTGGGTGACTTCCAAGCAATCTACACTTGAAATTATGGCAACCTACACTTGAAATTGTGGCCCTGTACCTGCTCCTCCCAAGTCCATCTCTTGTGACCACTGTGGCAGCCTGGAGTCTCTGCTTCGTGTTTCTGTGAAGGGCAGGCCTTCTCTGAGGCCAAGGAAAGCCTTAGGTCTGGCTTGGAGTCAGCCAATGGCCATGGGTCTCCACAGTGGACCCAGGCGGGGGGGTCATCTTCTGGACTCTGGAGTCCAGTCAAAACTCCTTGGCAGGCTGTAGACAGGTGGGGCCAGAGACTTGCTTGCAGGAGGTCCAGCACCTGCCCAGCTCAGTAGCAGCCAGTCCTGTCCCCAGCCATGGCTTCCTTTTCCTCACGTTTGAAAACATTCCTGGCACATGTAAACATGGAAGCAGGTACCCTCCCTGCCCACCTGTGCTGTGTGCAGCCCTCAGACCTTTGGATTTTCACCTGGCACCCTTGCACTCCCACCTCAAGGGAGGATGCCCGGGAGAAGGTCAAGTTGGTGCTGTTCTCCATTCTCAGCCTGGGATGGGCCAAGCTGCCAGGCCCTGCATCGTGGTGTCCAAATCCCCCAGCTGTCAGTGTCTCTTCTGTCTTGGCAGGTGGCCAAGGTGGAATACGTCAGGAAGAAGCCACGGTTGAAAGAGGTCCAGGTGAGGCTGGAAGAGCACTTGGAGTGTGCGTGCGCACCCTCCAGCCTGAGTCCAGACCACCGGGAAGAGGAGACGGGTAAGTGGCTGCTGTTACCCTCACTGTCACACTGTCGATTTCCCTGAGGCCTGGTTTTTGGGGACATCAGGGAAGAGACCTTCCATCTGGGGAGCGCAGGATGAGCCACAGAGCTGGCTGGAGATGGGGGTTCAGATTGAGGCTGGAAGGGGTCTTTTCTTAGGTTCTCCAGGGGCTCAGGGCATGGCAGGTGCGACATGGCTGCAGAGCCCCCATTCGGGTGGGCAGGAGGAGCAGGTGGGAATCCAGGCGCTGGACACGGCTGGGGCCTTGTGATCGGGTCCTGGCCTTCACCCTGCTGGGCAGCGTGCCCAGCAGCAGTGAGGTGCTGCAGCCCCAGGCACAGAGGAGGGGATGCGGAAGTGTCTCTGCCAGGGCAGATCGAGCTTCTTTCAGAAAGATAAACACCTCAGGTATTTATTGCTACAGCTTTGCTCCAACAGCCTCCCCGAGGCCGCTCATGGTCTCTGCCCTTTCATTAACAGGAAGGCGTAGGGAGTCAGGTAAAAAACGGAAAAGAAAAAGGTTAAAACCCACCTAAAGCGCCAGCCAGGTAGGCCCTGCCCCAGGGCGCTGGGGTGCTGCAGGGCTGGGAGTTCAATCCACTGATCACTGCAGCGAATCAGCTTCCCGGGGCGGGTGCGGAGAGGCCTCGGGGCTGCGGGCTTGGGTGTCGCTGGGCGTGGGATCCTTCCAGCTCATTCCTCCTCAGCTTTGCTCTGCTCTTCTTGATTGGGCTGCAGATCATCACACACAAGTTGAAGGTCTTGGGATTCTGGAGCAGTGATGTCAACCTGGGACCACTACCTGCCCAATTGCAGTTGGGGAAACTGAGGCCTAACAGGTTACAGACATGGGTTGTTGAAGGCTAGGTGGATCTGGAAAGACTTTATAAATTATAGGGCTGCCAGCTCCTATGTACCACCAACATTAGAGATGGCAATAAGGTAGAAGTTTATGACTCTCACGTAGAGATGGGGAGAACCCAGCAGATATGGCAGGTGTCACTGGAGACCCCTTTATGGCTGGGACTGGGGGAATCCATTCTTAGAGCTGCCTCATGGACCAAGGTGGCTGCTCAAGCTCCACAAGTCATACTAATACTCTAGGCTGGAAGATCAAAGAAGGTTGGGGGAAAGAAGGGTAAAGGAACCCCTTTGGAGGGTCTCCCAGAAACCCCGGCCAGGGCTTGCTTTCTCATGAGCTATCCCTGGAGACACTGGAAGCACGTTGCCTCCCAGAGTAAGAGGGCAGCTCTGGGCCTTCCCAGCCTTGCTGTTGGCCTGTCTGGCTCAGGAGGCTGGAGCCTGTCTGGCCTGGCCCTTCCTCTTGGCACGTGGGCCTATGTGGCATCCAAGACAAATAGTTGTTGTAGACTAGAGGAGATTCCTTAGAGATAGTGTGTCTGAGAGCCCTGGCTCCTGTTGGGCCATGTGGCTGGGGACATTAGCCAGTCCAAGGGGCTTTGGAGGCCTGCGGGTCGGGCCCACTCATGAGGACCCCTTGGGAGGAAAGCACCCACTTGACATCCCTGAAGCAGGTCCACCAATGCTCACTCAGGGCTCCTGCAGCCTGGGGTGTGGTGAAAGGGTGGTTCCCTGCCAGGCCCCATGAGCACTCAGGCTCCAGTTGCTGATAGACCACGTGTAGGAATGTGGGATGTAGAGGCGAGGTAGGATGGGGCAAGAGTTGTTAAAAAGCTCTGTGCTGGGTGAGGGTGTGGCTCAGAGGTAGAATGCTTGCCTAGCATACATAAGGCCCTGGTTCCACTGCCAGCACTGCGAACAAACGAAACAAAAAAAAAAAAAAAAAATAAATAAAAACAAAAAACAAAAAAAGAAAGAAATAAAGAAAAAAAGAGCCCAGCATAGATTCTTCTGTCTTTGGCTGGAAGGATCCGTTCTCAGATTGTCTCATGACCCAAAATGGCTGCCAAAGGTCCACAAATCACATTCCAGATCCTATGCTGGAAGGCAGGGAGAAGGGCAAAAGAACCTTTCTGGGCCTTAGTTTCCCTATCTGTATAATGGAAGCATGGGATTTGCTCTCAAGACATGTTTTTCTGTGAGATGCTATGTGCCTAATCCCTATTCTTTCAGGATATTGCAACATGGTTAAGATGACCATTTTGATTTTTCAAATTTCACAGCAAGTTTAAATCCTAAGACTTGCACAGTATGTGCCCCTGATTGGGTCAACTGACTGAGTGATGTGCGCCTGGTGGCACAGCCTCTGAGCCTCTGTCTCCCCTCTCCCTGCAGATGTGAGGTGAGGATCTGCGGCAGCCCTCTCCTGGGACACGGATGTACATGGCGTGTTACATTCCTGAACCTACTATGTACGGTGCTTTATTGCCGGCGTGTGGTCTTTGTTCTCCTCCGTGAAAAACTGTGTCCAAGAGCACTCTGGAGAACAAAGAGACAGTGTACATTTGTTCAGTGTGACAGCAGAGCAAGTGTTGTAGCACTCGGAGAAACTGTAAGCTTCCTTGTCAGAGAGAGAGAGAGAGAGAGAGAGAGAGAGAGAGAGAGAGAAAACCACAAAACACGACAAAAGCAAAACGGACTCAAAAACACCTAAGCAGTCGGCGGAAGGGCCGCCCTGCGGGGTGGAAGTGCTGTGGGCTCGCGGGTGGATTTCTGTCTGGGCCGCAGGTGCTCTTTGCTGAGACGGAGCCAGGCGTGGGGAGCCGGGACTGGAGCCACCACACGGACACCTCCTCGCTGCAGCGCTGAGTCTGCGGGACCCTCCCGGGAGCCTTAAGTGGGTTTTTTTTTTTACACCATAAATTGATGGAGCTTTCCTTTTTACTCTTTGCCTAACTTTTTTTTCCCCCCTTTTTTCCTTTTTTTTTTTTAATTATCTCTTGGATGACATTTATGCCGATAACATACAAGGCTGCTGTAACTGTCAGGACAGAGCGACGGTATTTTTCCTAGCAGGATGCAAACTAATGAGATGTATTAAAATAAACGCGGTATACCCACCTATGCATCATTTCCTACATGCTGTGGCTTCATGTGTCTCCCTCACCCCACGTATTTCATATTTTTCAATTTAAGCCATTTTGAGAGGACTCCGTGTGAACCATCGATTGCTCTCCCCCGGGGGACTTCAGCAGAGTTGGTTTCCGGATGTGGGCTCCCCGCTGCAGTGACGTCAGGGCAGAACCTAGATTCTTTATTTTTTGGCAAAAATGTTGTGCTTTGCTTGTATTAACAGAAATGTGTGTGTGTGGTTTCATTGTCCTTTTCATTTTGATTTGTAAAGGTGAAGTTTGTATTTTTAATATTATCAGTTTTATCTACCTGCGAACCTGCATTTGTTTTGAACCAAAAGAAAAAAAACCATAGACAAGATTCATTCCGTGGAAAGCATTTTTGTGGTCATGTGCTTCTGGTCTGTTCCTGGAGTCTCGTCCCTGTGTCCTGTTGTACTAGCAGTTGTTGGGTGAAAATGGGGACTGGAGCTTCCAGCTGGTGCTGCTGGACATGGCTGCACTTGGGCCCTTGAAATCCCCCTGTCCTTGGGCTCCAAAGAAGACAAGGATGGGCCAGAGAGTGCTGTCCTGTGGTGGGGATGAGGCCTTCACACCCTGCAAATGGCCAGGGCATGCGTGTCAAGCAGTGAGCCGAGCTGTCTGTGAGTGCTTGGCCTGGCAGCAGGCAGCCTGGAGCCTGGGCGGCCACCTCCCTCCAGGTGCCTGTGGCTCTCAGCTCCTGTTGCTCTTGGATTGTCTCTGGCACGGAGGCAGTGTCTGTTTTCCTTGAAGGAGCATCGTCTTGTGTGGCTCATCCTCATGCTGTGGCTTTTGGGCTTCCGGTGGACACCTTTCAAGTGACTGTACATGGGCCTGGAGGCTGAAGGGCGTGTGCTGCAGGCCAGGCCTTCTGTGTCACCACCCCCTTGTTCTGGATGGACAGATGCTCTGCCAGGTGCACTGTGAGGCCCAGCCCGGTCCCCTGTGCTGTCTCAGCACTGTGCCAGGGATGCACCACTGACAACGTCAGGTGTCAGAACCTGTCATTTGTGTTTCTGTGAGATGCTGATGTGCTGCTCAGTGTTTCTCAGGTGCAAAGCCACCTTGTGAGATGCTGTGTCTGTTAAAACCCTGGAACAGAGAAACCTGGTGGACGTGTGGGGAAGGGAATTCCTCAGAAGAGGCTGTGTGTCCTGGGCAGCTGCAGGTGGGAGCCAGCCTGTGGGGCTGGGGAGTGCTGGCCTGGAAGGCAGGGTGGAGGTGGGGCTGCCAGCCAGGGAGTCTGTGGTCTGTGGCTGGATTGTTCTGAGCCTCCACCCACACCCACGCTTGCAGCCTTTGTTGCGGGTCTGTCCTGCATTCCTGGCATTTCTGCTGCTGCCTGCACCCCCTCTGGCCTGGCCTCCGGCTGCACCTGGGTGTGAGCCCAAGAAGACAGCTTCTGCTCAGGGCCCTCCCTGCAGAGTGGAGCCACAGCCTGGGATGCTGAGGACTATGGGACTTCTGGCAGGGTTTTGGCATCTCCCTCCTGAGGTCACACCCACCCCTAGTGTTTCTGGACTTGAGTCTGCAGTCGGTGGTGACAGGTCCTACACCTGCCTGTGGTCCTGAGCTCACGGCTCGTCCTTGCCAAAGCCTTGGGATCTTGCAGCCTCTGCCAGCCTCCTTCTCTAGCTCCAGGAGCTTCCTCTCCATCCAGGCACCCTGAGCCAGTTGGACTAGGCTGGCTCCAACTAACCAGCCCCAGCTGTCCCCGCTTCCCGGGACTGCACACTGGACATCTGTCTGATTGGTGTCCACAGCGGAGTGCCCTTGGCGTGGGTCCTGCAGGTGACCTGTAAACCCTCTGTGTTTTGCTTCCAATTTCTCCAGAGATTCTAGGAATGGGAACTTGACCCTACTTGAGGGTTGCTCTTTTTATTTTATTTTTTCCACATTTTTTATTGGTGCATTATAGTAGGACATAATGATGGGACGTGTTATTACACATTCATACATGTGCACAACATAGCACTATAATTTGGCCAGTATCCCTCACCAGCACTTCCCTGTCCCTCCCCTCCTCCCTCTCCCCCTGGTGAGTGTTGATACTTTTAAAGATGGAACTGTCCTTTACTGCTGTGACCTCCTTGGAGGGACCTGAATGGACAGTCCCAGGGACATTGTTCTGTTGGGTGCGGAAGAGGAGTCCTGCGGAGGCCAGTTGTGTCTAGGAAGCCTCTGTCTCCCTGGGCCTCCAGACGCCCTGCCCTAGTGTGAGTGAGGCTGGGAGCTGCTGTGTGGTGTCAGCCTTGGCAGCCTCAGTGCTGGCCCGCTGTCTTGGTTGCCTCTTGGGCAGCTGCTGGCAGCTGCTGGCAGCTGAGCCCCAGAGCTAGGGCCCTTTGCTGTTCACTTGTGCTGAAACTTGTGCCTGGATCCTCCCATGAGGTGGGACAAGAATTGCCACAGCAGGGATCTCCAGGAGAACGCACTGCTCAAGTTTGGAGGAAGAAGCTGAATTTGAGCTCAAGCCTCAGGCATATGGGATCCCCTGCATACCCATTCCCCTGATGGGGGCATCCTGGACTGCTGTTAGCACCCTGTGTCACAGCTGAGAAACCTGAGGCCCACAAGGATTTTGGGATTGTCCCAAGGGTCAGTCCTTAACCCAGGAACCCTGACATCTGTTCCTTTAGCCTGGGCTGGTGACCCCTCCTGCACCCCCCTAACATGCGGGAATATGGCTGAGAACGGTGCAGCGTCCTGAGCTCAGGGGTGCAGTCCGTGAGTAGAGGGCTTTCAGTGTCCTCCCAAGCGAGGTAAGATGAGGTGATTGAGGGGCTCAGACCCAGGCAGCCTCCCAGGGTGCTCAGGGGATTTGAATCCAGCCCAGCTTCAGTCACCTCAGGGCCTGATGCCTGGTCCTGGGGGCTCCTGCGTAGCCACGTCAAGGTCTATTCTATTGAGGGCCCTGCTTCAAGCCAAGTGGGCTGAAGCAGCACCCCTGCCTGGAGCTGCAGTGGGTGCGGGAGTGGGGGGTTCTGGGAATGATACTAAAATAATAAGTCTCCAGTTTCCAGGCCAAGCCCTGTGCTGATGCTCCACAGTAGCCGTGTGCCCTGGCCTGTGTTCCAGACGGCTGTGACAGACGGGTTGTTGTTAAGCTGTGCTTTGAATTAAAAGTACTTTAGTGCCAATGCTGTGATATTTCATTTTTGGCTCTGATATAAAGTTTAAAATAGTTTCATTTAATTTTTAAAAAGAGTGTTGATTTAAATTAAAAATTTGGTGGTACAGGGTGGAGGCAGCTCAGGAAGGTGGCCTACACATCATGGTCCTGTCTGTCATGTGGCATCCTATGACCAGGGGCCTGCTTTGAATGAGTGGCTTCTGGGGCCTGCTTCGTGAGGTAGGCTCCTCCCATGCTGTCCAGCATCCTGGCACTGAGTGGCCATCCCTGTACTGACTGATGTGCAGATGGTTGGTAGGACCCAGTGCCCTTCAGCGTGCCTTAACTGCTTGAGCTTCAGCTTCCCCATCTGTAAACCAGAATGACAGCAGCTGGGAGGGTTGATCAGCCTGTGGGAAACTTCCAAGAAAGAGGCACCCTGGGGAAAGGAGGTGGACATGCCACTTCAGACCCTATCCCACCTGGCAGCTCTGGCCCCGGCTGTAACCTGTGCCTGGTGCCATGGCAGAACCACTCAGGGCCTGAGTGGAGTCCTGGAAGGAGACTTGGAGGCCCCGAGAAGGGCCCTATGGGTTATCGTGGCAGAGGAGGGGCCTCTGCATGGGCCTCCATTCTGGCTCCAGTCAGCCTTCGACTCTGACCTCTCTGATGTGCCACAGTCCTGTGCTTCTCACCTCAGATGCCCCCAGCCTGCGGTCTCTGTCCTGCCTGGCTCCAGGCCATCTGCTCCCTGCCCTTTCTACCTGGACGTGTTCCTGTGGTGCCCAGAACAACAAAGCTCCCGGTTGCCTGCCCTGCCTCAGGGACTGGCCTAGCACCTTCCAGGTGCATGCACCTGGGGACCTGCTCACCTTGCTCCACCCTCCTCCAGCTGATGGTGGCAGTGGATGGAAAGCCAGTTGGACTGGCAGAAGCAGAAAGGAGCCCCCAGTTTCTTGCCACTCATCCCAAGGCCAGGCTTATATTCCCCCATCTATACCCACACACATCTCTGGTTCCCACGGTGCAGGTGAGCTCGCCTGCTGGCTGAAGCAGACCCTGAGCTTGGGTCCTGTGTCCATTCTGCTTCAGGGTAGGTTTGCACTGGAAACTGTAGACAGGAGGTGGGCAGGGGTACCCTGTTCAAAGTGGGCTTCTGGGATGTTTTGGGACCAGAGGCCCCAAAGTGGAACCTGAAAGAGTGGCAGAGCTCATGAGTGGCACATCCTAGGAACAGGAATGGGACTTGGGGAGACTGAGTCAAGTCAGACCTCTGTCTCTACCATACAGGACCATGAGGACCCTGGTGGACACCTCAGAACTTTTGGCTCAGTGGCAGAAAGGGTGCATTTATGTAGGGCCTGTTCGGTAGGCCAGGGGCCAGCATCCATAGTCAGCCATGTGTGGGTCCTGGCAGGGGCGGGTACCTGCAGGGGACCCTGCAGGTCACCTCTGACCTCATGGTTGCAGTGGGGTGACCAGCACACCATGTATGTGTGTGTATATGTACCCACTGGCTGCCCCGGTCTTCCGTGAGCCTCCACATCACACTGTCACCTGGGTGAATTCACAGCCCATGGGCAGTGCCCTCCTGCATGTCTGCCCTCTCAGAGCCTCTGTCATGTTCTGTCTTTTACAGTGAAGCCGAGGATGTGGAGGAGCTGCTCTGGCCTCCCCACTGGCTCCTGCCCTAGCTATATGGTGATGGGATGGGTTTCGGTCTGAGGGAGCCCAGAGTGGGCCCTGGTAGAAGGAGTGGGGTTCAAGGGCAGGCCTAGAAATGGTGCACTGCTGACCAGGCCCTGAGGACCAGTCTGCAACCACAAATGGCAATTCACTGGGATCTGCCTCCAGTCCCTGTGCACTCTGACTTTACTGTGGGGTGAGCCGGACTTTCAGGGTCTCTAGTAGGCCTGGCCTGGAGCATGGACCAGCAGTGCCCTTCTCAGAATTTGGGTGAGGGAGGCAGATGCCAGGAAAACTGGTCACTTCCAAGGGTGGGCATGAGAATGCTGCTCTACTGGTTCTGCCCACAGTGTAACCTTGGGTGCACTTAATGTGTAGCCTTGGTCGAGCACCTCACTGTGACCTTAGTGACTCCATCATGACTTTGGGTTGGATGCTGTCCTGGTCAGCTATTATGGGACTTGGTCTGAGGAGGGCCAGGGGTCCCTGAGGGTCAGGGAGAAATAGGGAGGGCTGCTCCAGGTCCAACCACAGGCTCGCCCTTTTATTCCCTGGGCTCCCCTCTGGGAAGGACACTTGGGTCCCCTTCCTGGAGCACAGAGTTGTGAGCTGAGGTGCAGGCAGGGTTGGGCCAGGCAACCTCTAGATTGGAGGTTCCAGAAGCTACCACCTCCTCCCAGGCAGAGCCTTGCCCTGGACATCTTGATTCTCTGTGACCTCACTAGTCTTGTGGCCTCAGACCTTTAGGTCTGGAGTCTGAGTCTTTTCTGGGTCTACTAGTGTCACCAGAAGAGACTCAGTCCACGTGAGGACTGAGGAGGCAGGTGGCCAAGGGTCAGCAGACCGTTATGTGGCCTTTTGTGCTGGGGTTCCAGGGCCTGGCCCTCAGCATTCACCCCTGGGTGGGAGCCAGGACCAGCCTGGCCTCAGCAGTGACCGCAGTGTGCAGGAAGGGGCCCGCCCCCAGCATACCCCCACCTCTGGAGTCAACCCCCTCCCTGCAGGCACTCAGACGAAAGCGTGTGGTTTCTGCAGAATGAAACAGCAACTGTTTCCAACCATGCCTTTGAGCCGCCAAAAAATGTGGAGTATTCATTATCTGGCCCCTAGCCTGCCGATTAGTGGGCAGCGTTCCTTAGAGGGCTGACCTGAGGGCTACCCTGCCACGCACTGGGCATCCGTCCCCACAGTGCTCACAGCCCCAGGCCCCTGCCCCTGTGGGGGTAGCGGAAACTACCCCCTGCCCCTTTCTGGCCCAGACGTGGGGGCCCACCAAGTGCCACACTGCCGAGAAAGCCCTTTATCATCTGCAGACCAATCTGCTGCTTCCCAGGCAGCCCTGGGAAGGGCAGGGGACCATCATGTGCTGCAGCCTCAATCTAGGGCACAGCGGTGACCTTCTCACCTTGCCTGGGGGATTCTGTGCCCGAAGAACCTTCCCCAGCATCAGGGCCTCCAACCCTGGAAACAGATGTAGAGTACTCAGTGGGCAGGTCCAGTTGCCTGTTGGCAGGAGTGTTTGTGTGCCATGGGGAGAATGCTGGGAGCCTCCAGGGCTTGGGCTAGGAGCTCTGTTCCAGCTCTTTGGGGTTCCTCTTGCAGTTGTGGGGGATCTGGGTGGTTGTGGCAGAGAGGGCAGGAATGGGAAGCTGTGCTTTCTTGTGCTTTGAGGGGTTGAGACTGGCAAGGTTTGGCTGGGAACAGGCGCTGAGACACCCCCACCCCTACCCCTACCTCCACTGTTGAGGCTTCCTCATCTTGGCTCAGCCCTGCAGTTCCCCAGATGCTATGGCACCTTGAAAGCAGGGGCAGAAATCTCGTGCACAGCCCCCGGCACCCCGAAGAGGTTCCAAGTTCTTGCTGGATCCCTGGACTCAGGCCTTCTCCTCTGGTGCATTTCTGAAGAGGAAGCGGTGCTGCAGACTTGCCAGGACTTGATCCCACAGAGGCACAGCCACCTGGAGAGGAGGCTCCCATACCTGTCAAGTTGGAGGCTCATAGCTAAGCCCCACAGGCACTAGTGACCCCTACCTGAACCCAGAACAATTTTCCCCATCTTCTGCTGGGCCCTCTACCCTGTCCCCTAACCCCCCTGAGCCTCAGCAGCCAGGAGTCACCCTCACAGCAGCACCCACCCAAGACTTCCAGGATTGATGGAAAAGCTAAACCTGTATTCTGGACAGAAGAGACCTGTTTCTTGAGACCGGTGAGTGTCAAGAAGTTCTTCTACCACCTATTCATCCACTATCTATCCATTCATCTACCATCCACCACCCACCATCCATATTCCATCCATCCATTCATCCACCCACCCATTCATCATCCATCTACCCACAATCCATCATCTAGCCGTCCACCATCCACTGTCCACCATTCATCTACCATTCATCCTTGGCTGAACAGAGAATGCACACCAAGATGGTCATGGAGTCAGTCTGGTGTGGAAGACAGGATGTGCTCTGTTCCTGATGGGTCAGTGACCTTGCACAGGGACTTGCCTATCTTTGGCCTCAGTTTCCTCATCTGTAAGGTGATTGGACTATTAGATTAGATCAGATTAGACCAGGGTTGCCCCAAATTTTTGTACATGAGATGCACTGATGAAGGTTTATGACATGTTTTCTTCTAAGAGTTTTATAATTTTAGTTCTTATGTTTATTGTCTTTGGTCCATTTTCAGTTAATTTTTGTATATGGTGTGAGGTAGAGGTTCCAGTTCATTTTTTTTGCATGTGGAAATCCAGTTGTCCTAGAATTATTTATTGAAAAGAATATTCTTCACAATAATCAACTGACATAAATGTATGGTTTTGTCTGTTGCCTCTCAGTATTATTCCATTGACAGGTGTTTATCATCATGCCAGTTCCACACTTTTCATTATTGACATTTGCAGTAAATTTGAAATCAGTGTGAGTCCCCCAGTTTAGTCCTTCCTTGAGATTGTTTTGACCTTTTTGAATCTACTCGGAGTTTAGGCCTCAGCTTGCCAATTTCCATTAAAAAAAAAAGGTGCTGGGGTTTTGATAGGGATTGTGTTGATCAGTTTGTAGATTTTGCCATTTTGACATTGTATCTTTCAGTCCATTAACAGCATGTTCCTTGCAATGACATTTTGTTTTCAAGGTACAAGTCTTGTACTAATTTTGTTTAATTTAGTCTTGAGTATTTTGTTCATGTCAGCTCTACTGTCAATGGAGTTGTTTTCTTAATTATGTTTTGGGGCTGTTCATTGCTAGTCTATGTTGATTGATACATAATCAATTTTTATATATTGATCTTGTATTCTGCAACCTTGCTGAACTTGTTTAATAGCTCGTGTGTGTGTGTGTGCGTGTGAGTGTGAA
>PVKS010020884.1:0-36101 GCA_004027875.1 Aplodontia rufa
ACACCAAGAGCTACAACACCCAGCTTTTAGCTGGAGAGCTGCTAACACTATTTCGGCTGCAGACACCTGCAGCCAGCCCAAATTCCCAGTTTTAACTGGGAATGGCTGCAGGAATCTGTAATCATCCCAGACTCCATTTGCCAGTGGGAGCAGAGAATCTGGCCTCATCTCAAAAACCCCACATCACCACTACAAGCCCCTCCCTTCTCTCTCATGGTGTTACTTCCCTGTCCAGTAAGCTTCTACTGTTCCCTGGTAACAAATGTTCCCTGCTCTCTTTTACCAAAAATATTTAGAGTATTATAAAAGTTGAAGGTCAGAAATGCCTAGCCTAGTACACCTCCCTCAGTGATGAAAAACAAAATAAAACACCTTGAAGAATCAGATATTGTTAGGCCAGCTGGGGGCGTGGCTTCAGGTAGCCCACACTTCACAGCATCTTGGACCCTGGCTGGGGGCGTGCCTTCAGCCAAGACACTGAGGCCATGACTGCTGGCTAAGGGGCAGGGCAAAGGGCAACTTGCCCCGAAAATAACAGCCAATTGGAATGCTGGCGGACAAGCTCCAAAGGATTGATGGGCCCACCAGCCAGTCTCTAAAGGACTAACCCCATCATGAACTTCCAGGTAGCCAGCAAAACCAGCTGCCTGGCGAAGGTTCAACGCCATTTTCCCTGCCTACCATTCCGGCCGGCTGCCACTTCCCATGCCCGCCCTCATTATGGCGGCGCAGGTGAAATTGGCCCGAGAGCAACAAGTCCAATAAACATCTCCACCTGAATTTACACCACTATCATTATCCTTTTTTCTGATTTTACAGATATATTCTGCCATTTTTTTCAGCTTGCATATTTTCCTCATTAGTACTTACTCCCCATGCCACCAGCAGCACATGTATGGGTATTTGCTCTCTTTGCAGTACAGGGTACAGGTACCAAGGGGAAAATGAAATTTGAAAGGTCAAGTTACAACAAAGAAAAAGAGAAATACATTCAGTTCTAACTGCTCCTAAAAAGTGTAAGAAAAGAGATAAAAAAATGAAGGAAATAGAGTGGTGGCTCAATTAGTAACACAGAAGGGATGCTAAATGGAGTCTGGGACCCATCTGTCACAGACTGGAGTAGATATAGAGGGAATGAGAGGGGAGGGGGCCAAGGTGCAAGCTTTCTGGTTAATTTTTCAGTAGGGTGGGGATTCTCTGATAAGGGCCAGAGGAAAGAGATTCCAATGAGGGCCTGAGTGTTTAGATTTCAAAATAGTGAGTAGTGGGTTTACTGCCTAGCTGAGTGGTTTCTGATAATTTTCCATATCCATCATTCCAGACTCTAAAGGGATATAATGAGTTGGGTTGATTGTAAAAAATAGAAAAAAGGAATAATGATAAATTTAGGAAGATGTTTATTGGAGTTGTGGCTCTCAGGCCAATTTTACCTGTGCTGCCATAATGAGGGTGGGCATGGTAAGTGGTGGCAGGCCAGAATGGCAGAAAGGGAAAATGGCGTCGGACCTTCACCAGGTAGCTGGTTTTGCTGGCGAACTGGAAGTTCATGATGGGGTTGGTCGTTCAGAGATTGGCTGGTGGGTCCATCAATCCATTGGAGCTTGTCTGCCAGCATCCCAATTGGCTGTTCTTTTCGTGGGCAAGTTGCCATTTGCCCTGCCCCTTAGCCAGTGCCATGACCTTGCGAGGTAGCTGAAGCCACACCCCCAGCCTGTCGCCAAGACTGGCTATGCCCCAGGTGGCCTAACTTTGATGATATCAAATTTTTATACAGTTAATGAGTAAACAGGCATAAGTATTAATTCTGAATGGGAAGAAGATACCCTGGTTATAATTGAAGCAGCCAGAGAAGTGATAGGAGATAACTTGCTCTAGGTGAAAGCAGGCTCTTGTAGGGAAATTTTAAGAGTTTGGTGGGTGGTCACATGGGTTTGGAGGTATCCCATATTGTGGTTGACACCTCAGGGAGGAGAGATGACAGGGATGTTAGAGGGGAAAGAAATGGCATGAAAGGATAAAGGAGTGTGGGGGGCTAAGGTGATTGTTAAAGTGAACGGAGGCATTGAATTTGTTTAGGGTGTTTCTGCCAAGAATAGGAGTTGGTCATCTATGGATGACTGGGTGTTAGATTGGTTTCAGGTGGCTGGATGGGGGTGGGGCATCAGGCAGCCCATGTGCCTGAGACATATCAACCCCAATGGCATCTTTCAATTGCCCGATGATCGATTGATGGAGTCCCCAGCCAATTCCCAAAGGACACAAGGCCCCCAAATTTCCCCTGCCCACCCCAGACTATAAAGTCACTGCCCAGCAAGGCCATATGCGACTTCTCTGGCCCCTAGCTCTGATAGGTGGGTGAACCTTGCCCGAGAGCCGATCTCAATAAATGCCTTGCTCAGCTGCTTTTTGGTCTGACTCCTCTTTGGCCACTCATGTCTGATCTTACAGTGGTGCCTTTCATTCAGGCAGCCAAAAACAAAAAGGGTTTTATCCTAAGGTTTTAGTCTGGAGTGGTGGAATCCCATTCTCTGAGGTCCTCATTTTCTGCCTCCAGATAATCTGTCTCCTAACTCAATTCCCCTCTGAAGAGGTCCTTGACTGCCTTCTTTTGGGGAAAAGGCAATGATTGATCTGGCTTCTTTGTGCTGGGAGTCATATGTTGGCTGTGGCAGTCAGGAAAACTCTCCAGCAGATCTATTTGGGGGTCTCAGTAGAAGTGGGGAGACAGCTGCATGGAGGATCATATTTCCATGACTACCTGGTGCTTAATGGACTCTGGGCATCTTGTGCATCAGGGCAGTCTGGAGGTTCATGATGGTGGCAGTTGGCAGGTGACTGGAGATGCTGTATATAGGAAAGGGATCATGCTAGAACAAGGAATAATGCAACAAAACATTTTCTGCAAGCAATTAATATAAAACAATCAGTGGAAGACTATGAAGGTAATGACTTATTAGAGTTTAGGGTGTTTGTGGAGAATCCTCAAAAATTTAAGGATGGAACCACCTTATGACCCAGCTATCTCACTCCTGGGGATTTTTCCAAAAGAGTTAGAGTTTAGGCTGTGGTCTGACATGTCATTTACTTGTGAGTGAAGTCCATTCACAGTTTTAGAAACATTAATAGAGTTTCTAGAAACACGTTTAATCTTTATAATAGCACAGGTATACCCTTGAATTGGGAAATGCCATTTAATTTCTATAAGGTGGGTTTTTAATTATTAGAACTAAACAATCACATTGTGAATAACAGATTGAATTTGCTGATATAGGAGGTTAAGGAAATTTATGGATCTAAAAATGACTTAGAACAAACTTGTGACTCTGGTAGTGTCTTCTGTAACTCTTTATAATCTCCCAGTTTTATTTACTTGTGGAAGAAGTGACACAAGTGCACATTTTGAGTTACATTAAAGAATAATTGTCTTTCCTTTTAAATGCCCATGTATGGTTGTGCTTTGGTTATAACTCTCCTGCCAGGTGTTTAGGACCAAGTTGGTTAAAACTGACTTTTTTTTTCTATCTATTCCTAGGTCTGCTGAGATTGTTCAGGAGGCCACTGACAGGGACAGTTCCTGCCAGGATGGGTCAGGGTCTTGCTCACCAAAAGTGGCTTCCCTTGGAAGCATCAGAGACATTTCCCTTTCCAATGATTGTCCTCTTTGCAGACTGTGCACTAGTAGGCTTAGAGAGGTCCTGTTGTCCCATGAGTATTGGCTGACCAAACGGGTAAGGGCCAAAATATTGACATTTCTTTAACCCTTTAACTTCCTTAACTTTTGTATCCTGGTTGTGGTATTAAACATCCAGCAGGCCAGTTTTGCCAGTCTTAACATGGACGTACTGAGCTTTGATTTTAATGTGTACAGTTTTATAGTTACCCCTTTTGTATCAATAATAGTGCTTGAAGTTAGTATTATACCTATCTGTTCTAGAGGTAACAATGAGATAGTTTTAGGAGAGATAGTAAAATGGCTAGGTAGTCAGGACAAAGGTCCCATCTAAGAGCCAGCTGGTAGAGAGCAATTGACAGCGCATACACAGGGCCTTCATATACAAATGACTATGAGGTTCACCAGCAGAAGCAACTCCTTTGTCCCTGAGGTTGGAAAACTAAGAAATGGGGGTGAACACAGATGGGAACTTGTAAAGAATTGCTACCTGTTTTGCATAGATTTTAACCAATGACTTTGGTATTAAGTTTCAATGCCTGCTTTGCATAGGTTTCAACCAATGATGTAGATGCATTTCTCAATGCCTGCTTTGCACGATTGTTAATTATGCTTATACCCCAAATCAATATAACCCTTGGGCTGACCTCCATTAGAAGGTGTCCTTCTTCCAGGTACCCCTCCGCATTGCGGAGTCTCTGCTCTCCTTCCTTAAATAAATCCTACTCCCTTTACTCCTCCTACTGTGGTTGTCCGTCGATTTTATTCTTCAAATTCATGAGAAAAGAACCCAGAAGATTGGTGCTGAATTCCTGGGGTGAATTTCCACCACACTAAGAGCTGCAACACCCAGCTTTTAGCTGGGGAGCTGCTAACACTATTTCGGTCTCAGAAACTTGCAGCCAGCCCCAATTCCCAGTTTTAGGTGGGAATTGCTGCAAACAGTAGAAGTGGGCCATTTTGGCTGCTGGAATCTGTAGTGGCCCAGACTCCATTTGCTAGTAGGAGCAGAGAATCCAGCCTCATCTCAAAAAATCAATGGCATGACTTAATTCAGTTTTTTTTTTTTTTTCTGTTAGAAGTAGTACTTCTGCAAAACACTAATAGGCTACAGTTTTAAAGTTTAACTTTCTACTTTGGAACCATAAGGTGAGAGGCTGAGTCTTAGCTTAGGTGAGGTAGAGCTCCTAACAAATATTGTTTATTTCTGAAGTTGATCTTTGGCTCTTAATAGCATCATTCACTCTATAAAGTTCTCATGTATTATTTCTGGAGTCTTTCTTTCTTTCTTTTTTTTTTTTTTTAAAGAGAGAGGGACAGTGAGAGAGACAGAGAAAGAGAGAAACAACTTTATTCAGTTTTTTTCACATGGCCTTAGTTGCTCCAACACTTAGTTGTGTACGTGGTGCTGGGGTTTGAACCCGGGTCCTCATGCTTGCCAGGCAAGCGCTGAAACCGCTGAGCCACTGCTCCAGCCCCTTTCTGGAGTCTTTCTGAATATACATTTAGGAAATGGTGTTAATGATCAAAAAAAGACTTTGTCAAAGCAGACAGATAACAGTGTCTGACTTTTTCAATTGCCCCTCTTAATAGATCAAATATTTTATGCTATTTATAGTACTTTAATTGAAACCTTTTGTACTCTTTGTATATAAAAGTAGATCTATTAGAATTAATCTTGCTGTTGGTGAAGACCCAGAAACAAAGTAGTCTTAAACTCCTTTTATCATTTACCAACAATTTATATAAAACACATTTAAAAGACTCAAGCAGTGTTTCTTGAGATAAGCAAAGGATATTTAGATATTGCCTCTCCTGCACTTCCAGTTTTACTATGAATCCCAGAGAAGTTTACATAGAGTCCTGCCTAGGTCCACCTTGACTTTTGGCTGTCAGCAAGATGACATCAGATTTTCAGGTCCTTACTGCCATGGCAACTCCAGGTCACTTTGGCCCATGCTAGCTAGTTCTAATTGGATTCTGGTTAGGAGAAATTGTCTTTGTCTTCCTGAGTTTCAGGACTTGGTCTCAAAAGTCTTCTCCTTCAAGGTAATCTGAGTTCCTCCTATTAACATTATTTTAATGGGCCTGCATTTCCTCTGCAGATAACAGGTAATTTGCTGGGGAAATGAATGTGACATGGTCTGTTCACTAAGATCAGGCAGGCTCCTCTGCAGGTAAACTGCCCTTTGGAAAAGAAAGCTTGTAGGGTCAGCACATAGGGCACATTAGATAGAATGATTCTAGAATTATTCTAGTGTTCCCAACATTTACATCTGTCTGTTCCCTAACATTGGGGAAGGTTGTTATAAAACAGAGAAAGAGAAAGGGGTGATTCACTCACTGGTAGATAGATAGGTAGGACTGTGAATTAGGAGTCCTTAGGTCACACTGAGAGGTTCAACCTGTTGTCTAAGGAGCTGCTGAGTGAGGTCCTGCTTCTACCATAAGGTGAGAAGCCATGAAAGGAGATTAAAGCAGAGATGGAGCTTCCATGTACAATTAATTGACTTTTGGCCACCTCTAGAGAGAGACCCTGCATTCACATCAGGGCCAGAGAATTTGGGTGCTTCTAAGAAACCTCAGTTTCTCATTTGAATGGATTGCCACCAAAGGAAACTGAAACAAGAACAGATTAACATTCTCTCTGCTAAGGCAGACAGCGATTGATGAGTCACTGCAGCAAAGCCTTTCCCTTGAGTGTTGAGTCTGGCAGCCATGTGGATGACGGGGTCCTGGTATTTTTGATAGAGTTCATAAAGTGGAGAAGAGAATTTCTGGAAGAAGAGTGATAGAGCAATTGTTCAGTTTACTCACACTTCAGAAGATTTTGGGTAAATCCCTGTAAATGTAACAGCTTGACTGGGTGGGTTCTGCTTTGTAAATTTAAGGAACGAATCCATGGCCATAGGGTGAGACAAAGCAAAGTAACAGGATTTATATTAATAGAAAAGAAGCAGAATTCTCAAAGAGAGTGGGGTCCCAAGAGCAGGATCCTTTGAGGGCTTTTTCTTTGAAGAAAAGAATATGAGAAGTTGAGCAGTTTGGGTAGAGAGGTCTGGAGTAGAGGTAGTAGGTCTGGAGTGGAGACCTGGACATAGGGAATGATTTGCTGTTGTGGTGGAGAGTTTTTAAGGTTTATGAGAATTTGGGAGTCAAATGTGCCATTTTTAGGCCAGTGACTATTACTGTCCAGCTTATATTGGGGCCAAGCAATACAGATGAATGTCATTCTTTAAGTTTTGACTGTGTCTTGGATACCCAAGGTCTGGGTATGTTTGGGAAGGCACCCCAAAGGGGTGTCTCTTGGAAGCTTTGATGGGATCTGGCCCATGCCAGATAAGATGGATTAAGGAGGGCCTCTAAGGACTCTGATGGAGAGAAAGCCAGGAATCCTGAAGAGGGAGTCACTCATCCAGTAGGTTATGGCTGCTGGTGGATGTGATGTCTAGCAATGGGAATAGTCCTTGCTGGAGCCACCAGAGGGAGAAGTGGTAGGCGGGGTGGGGGAGAGTGTGTGTGTACCAGTTGAGATCAATGGAAGACCAGAGGAGCCATCCTTGGTTGGAACCTTGAAATACTGGTCCTGATTCAGACCATTTGCCATTTTGTCACAGAAAGTTGTTAAAATCTATTAGTATTTTTGGATCAAAGGTCCTAAATTCTGAATTCAGACCATTGAGTAATGGAGAGTTGTGACAGAGCTGACAGGAGAAAACAAAGCCATCCTCTGTTTGCTCCTTGCCACCCATTGGCAAGTACACCTGGAAGGAGTAGGCATCCCTAACTCCAGTCCCAATGTGAGGACCCCCAAGGTCTGGCAGGAGTTTCTATCAGGGTACCTCTGTGAGAAACCTGGAGTCTTGTCTCTCTGGCAAGTTGATTAGGATGACCAGTATTGCATGCAGGAACCATATGGAGAATGAATCATAAAGTGGAAAAGAGAGCAACAAAAGTAAAGACAAGAATGAGGTTTCCAGAGCATACCAATAAAGAGCTCAGAAAAGCTCTTGCTCTATTCATGTAGCAATGAGGATACAAAAAGCTCACTCTGGGAGGGGGTTGATCTTGGGTTGCTTTCTGGCTGCTGTTTAGCTGTAGCAAACTTGTGCTCTGAATCTCACATCTTGAATGAAGGAGAAGTAAAGAGTAAGGCAGAATTGAAAGGAAAAGAATGGGAGGGAGCATAAGAGCTCCATCTACCCATCTTGGGTTTCGGCACCATTATGTAAGAAAAGAGACCAAAAAAAAAAAAAAAAAAGTAAAGAAAGAAAAAATGAAGGAAATAAAGAGAGAAGAGGGCTATGGCTCAACAGTAACACAGGTTTATTCAGGAGAAACCTGCAGAGGGAGGACCCAGTGGAGTCTGGGCCCCACTTGCTGCTCACAGACTGGGATAGATGTACAGGGAATGAGGGCAAAGGGGGCCAAGGTGCAAATTTTCTGGTTAAACTGGGTTTTTCAGTGGGTGGGAATCCTCTGATAAGGGCCTGAGGCAATAGATTCCAATGAGGGCCTGTAGACTTCAAAACAGTGAGTAGGGGATTTACTGCCTGGCTGAATGACTTCTAGTAATTTTCCATATCCATCAAAGAGGGTATTTAAAAAGAGGGTGGCATCTTTCTGTTAACTAGGATTAACCCTCAAAAATTAACCCTCAGGGTCCAAAGAAACTAAAAGAGAAGAAATGCAAGGACTCTAGAGAGATTAGAAAAATTCCCCAGAAGTTCCCAGGGGAACTGGGGTTCAGAAAACTTTGAAAAACTTTGAAAATGGCTTAAGAGCAGAGATAAAGTTCATGAAGAGTTGGAGACCACCTTTTATAAAGAAAGAAGCAAATGAAGGAAATAAAGAGAGCGGAGAGCAGCGGCTCAACAGTAATACAGGTTTATTCGGGAGAAACCTGCGGAGGGGGGCCTAGTGGAGTCTGGGACCCACCTGCGGCTTACAGCCTGGAGTAGATATAGAGGGAATGAGGGGGAGGGGGCCAAGGTGTGAGTTTTCTGGTTAAAATGGGAGTTTTAGTAGGACATGATTTTTCTGATAAGTGCTGGGAGTCAATAGATTCCCATAAGGGCCAGAGTCAGTAGATTTCAAAACGGTGAGTAGGGAGTTTGCTGTCTGACTCACATGAGGGATTTCTGATATTTTTCCATATCCATCACTGTATTTTGAAAATGGACCACCGGACTTTCTAGTTCTCACAAAGGGAAAGATTTTTTATTTGTTATCTGGAACAATATGTGATCCCAAACAAGGGCTCAGTATTTGTTGACCATTAAATGGGATCTAGGAAAGACAATGATAATGTGACAGGGCTTCAGCCTTAGTCTAAGAGAAGCCATCTTAAAGCATAATATAAAAGCTGTAATATGGGAACTGTTGACACAAAGTGTACTTTGTGACAATTTCAAAAGGCTTAAGAAAACAGGGTGTAGCTTTTGCTTCACTGCTCTAACTGCATGTTTAGCTTCTGTGATTGTGCTTGCTTCCTGTACCAGCAGACCCATTGTACCAAATGGGATATGATTTTTGCCTTTATAAGACCCTGCAAAAAGAGAATCGGGGCTGCTCTCCTCTTTGGTGTTTTGCTGGGAGAGACAGTCGCCAGCTGGTTAATAAAGACTCTCTAATTTGGACTCTGGGTCATGGTCTTTTCTCTGAGGGAAACCTCATAACAGTAAGTCCCAAGGTGGCAGGGCAAGGAGTTATAATGACATCCAATTCAGGTTAGTGAAGGTGAACAAAATTATTTTTACATTTGATGCTTTTGGTGACCACAGAGCTTTTTCAATTCATTTGTCTTTTAATGGAGATTCCCCAATCGCCAACTAAAGGACAAGGTCTAGAAAAATATGTTAGAAAAACATTTGGAACAGAAAATCAAAGGAGGAAGGAAGCCATATCCAATAAATAGTTCTAGATCTACATATAGGCCCAATTTAAGAAGTAAAGTGTTAGTGTAAGAAGGATCTACTTCATGCTTTAAATATAATCTTTGCTATACCGTCACTATGGCTTCTTTTAAAATGGATGTATTTTTCCTTTCCTCTTCCCCTTCTCCCTAACCATGGGGGAAACAAGATTAATCATCTTCCTGTCCTAGGCTTAGTTATCTGTTCTTTGACTCATAGATTACAATAATGAAGGACTCCAGACTTTGGAATTGGCACCTGCAGATCTAAGAAATGGCTCTCAAGGCTGCAAATGAATTTTGATTCCTGACATGGCACAGTCTCTATATCTGCTCTTTAAAAGCCCACTGTTCCTCCTGACAGCGAGAATCACAACCACAGTGTATTTTTCTTTGCTAGTAGAGCAATAAAATATTTCCCCCATGTTCTCAATATCTTGACCTTTTTTTTTGGATTGGCACTGGGGACAAGAACTAAGCCTTCAGACTGAACTTTTGGTATCACTAGGAACTCAACAAATATTCTGGAAAGGAGGAGAGAAGAGTAGAGAAAAGATGCCAAAAAAAAAAAGAAGTATCTGAAAGAAATGCTACTCCTCACAGGTGATCTCCAGAAGCTGAGGATAATATCTTGAGGGACACACAACAGCTCTTGATTCTAACTGAGACTCTATGGGAACAAACTTTAGAAGCAAGAAGGGCAGTTTCAGCTCAAAAACCTGCAAAGAATGATTCTAAGTTGAACCATGTGTGAGGTAAAGGGACCCCATCAAGCCCCATAAGAGGTGTCTTGGTGATGGGGGTGGGGTTGAAATGAGGCTGGATTCTCTGCTCCCTCTGGTGAATGAAGTTTGGGCTGACTGCAGATCTCTGTGGCCAAAATAGCCTGTTTCTAGTGTTAGCAACTATTCCCAGTTAAAACTGGGAATTTGGGCTGGCTGTGTCAGGTAGTAACTAGCAATGAACAGTGCAATTCTTGAAAAGTCCACAGATTTAGTCTTGAAGTTTGCTTTAAGATACTGCCAAGAAAGATAAGCTATGGAAAAACATTAGTACACAAATGTTAAGGGTAAACAAAGGAAAAAAGATAATGGGGAGGGAGAATGCCTCAAGCACAAAGGATCTATGGGACTATCTCTTCACAGGACCCATAAAAGTTGAGATGAACCTAAAAGCTACCGGTGCCAAGTGTCTTTTACTAGCTCAGAAGGGGGTATTATTTAATAGCGCAGGCAGCACTGAGGTAACTTTTGACTGCTACTGACCCCAATGCCCACATTAACATAAAATTGACTTGTAGATGAAGCCCCCCTAAATAGAATGGCCACCATGACTGTTCCTGAGAGGACCAACTAAGGTCAAAAACTCCACCACCTGACGTGAAGGAGGAATTGAACAACTGATTGTCGAAGGTTGCTGAAGGAGGACCCAGATTTTCAAATCAATCATCAAACAATAATAAATTTGGAGACAGCATTGGTTTTTGTTCTCTGCTCAGAGATTGCCAACTCTCTCTCTCTTAAGAGTGCTTTCAGCTTGAATCTTACTCTGCTTTTACTTTACTTTCACCTTTTTTTCACTTACAGTAAAATTCTCTTGTATGACTTCTGGTGTCTAATTTTAAGAACCGAGGTTTGGAGTTTCAACTCCCTGCTTTCCTGTGACATTAATTAAGATTTTCTAGGCCCACTCACCTTCTCTTAGATATTATTAAATCTTTTAGGGTCTTTGACAACAGTGAGAATTGGTTTCTAGAGCCAAAATTTTGCCTGAGATTCGCTAGGAGTTGAGGATTGTCCTGTTTTCTAAATTTGTGATGTGGGGCAGTGCTATGATAAATCCCTACGTACTATTAACTGAGATTCATTTTGTTATTGCTGGTGAGGTTTATAAAAGATTTGGCATTGAAGTTAAGTAGCATAGTTAGAATTAGGCACATTTGGTTCCCACACTAAACTATGTTCTCCATCAACTCCATCAACTTCATCAGTTATGAAGTAATCTAATAAGTTGGTTTGCAGCTTTCTGCTATTCTCTGCAGGTTCTGAACTCTAGTTCAGAAAAACATATCATTTATTGGGTCTCCTCTTAAAACCACAACATCTGCCCTTTCTTTTATTATACAGGGTTATTATTGAGAATGGTCGAAGTGATGTCGGTTTGGTGGAAGTCTGGTTTGTGTCCTCCTGGAGTGGAAGAATGAAACTGAGGGAGCAGAGGCAAGCATAGCAAAGAGATTTTAAGAAAAAAAAATAGAAAGCAGAGCTTAGGGGGCAGAGCAGATTTTCCTCAGAGTGAGAAAAGGAGGGTCAGAGGGAAGGGCCTAAGGAGCAGGTGTGATTTGCTTCTTTTAGTTTCTTAAGAGTTCCCCCTTTCAATAGTTATTATCTCTCTTCCCCCATATCTAGGGCATGGATGTGGAAGTTTTGGTCTTTGATCTGTGCCCCAAGCATCTTTAATCAGGAAGGTTTGTTTCCTGGGAACACTTTTTGTTAGTAGAAGGAATGTAGCACCTTTACTTGTTATCAGGGGAGATGTCAAGTTGATATGCATGTTTTCTGGAGCAACAAGGCTCTGCTCTTTGGTTCCTTTAAAGAAAAAAAGGTCCAAGTTCCTTTTGTAGACCCAAAATTCCAACTACACAGTCTGACTTCCCCTACTCCAAAGCAAAGGTTAAATATAGAGCTAAAAGTTTGCCTGTGTGTGTGTGTGTGTGTGTGTGTGTGTGTGTAAGACTCAGAGACCAAAGGAAAGGTAAGTTAATCAGTAAAGTCCCTATGATCTAAAGGTATGTTAATGTAGATGAAGGTATAAAATAAAATTGGACCTGGTACATATGGGAAATAAGGCTAAAACCAAATGACTACTCAGTGGTATGCGGTAAGTTTACTGTCCTTCTGTGAAGGCAGAAATGGGTGTGTGCCTTCACCAGCCAGAAGGGTAGGAAATGGACTTTCCTGAAGAAGACTCCTTGTGAAAATAGGCTGCGCAAACCCTCCTTCCAACATTACAGGAGTACAAAACAACTAACACTGAAGTTCGCTAAATGAGCAAATGTCTTTCAATTCATGACAGTTTATGTCTCTCTTCTCAATCTCAGAGATTCCTTGCAAGAAAACGCTTTTGCCACCCTTATTAAACCTGTCATCAGTTTTCTGGTCACACCTGCCACAGTTCTCCGTTCCCAGTGTCACCACCATCCTCTCCATACATCACATCACACACCAGGAATAACCCCAGTTCTTAGCGCCTCACCCGGGGCTGCTCCAGGGTAACCCACCCACAGCCTGATCATTTTGACCCTGGTCAGACCCGAGGAGGCGCCTCCTCGCAAAGGTCTACAGCCTACAGCCTCACCGTGTTTCCGGGCGTGGCCCGCGGCACTGCTGCTAAGCAACCGCGCAAAGACCCCAGGGAAGGCTGCCCGGTCGGATGCCTGAAGGACCCCAGAGGGCCGCTCAGGCTAACTAGCGAAGTGCCTGTTGGATTGGCGCTGCGGCCCCGGAAACAGGTGAACTACGACTTGGATTCAGAGTCCGCTTAGTCGAGAGTTTGGTGGGTGGGTCAGGTGGGGAGGGTGGGCTAGCCCCTGTCACAGGGATGGAGGATGGGGCTAGAGAATGAGGGATCTCGGGCGGTTCCAGAGCTGAGGCCAGGAGCTTGGTGGTAATGGGGGAATGGTCACAGGTCCCCGGGGCGGAGGTGGAGTTGAGAGGATGCGTGTCCCTGTAAGCCAATTGCAGAATGAGGAACTTGGTGCTGCTCTCTGGGGAAGCTGACCCGTGACCCTGTCAGGTGTGTCTAGGCAACTTTTAAAATTTGTAATTTTCTAGGTATATGGAGGGAGCAGGGGCGGGGGAGAAGGGGGCTAGGCAATTTAAAAAATTTGTAATTTTCTAGGGGTGTGTGTAGCGGGGAGAGGAGAGAGAGAGAGACAGGCAGGCCTAGGCAACTTTAAAAATTTGTATTTTTCTAACGGGGTGACCTTTAAATCGAGTATGTTTCTCTATTTAGCACGTGTGAACCAAAAGCCAAGTAGTGGTAACCTAGCTGGCACTGGGAAAAGAACCACATCATTTCTACAGGTCCCGTGACCTTCCCTGGAGACCCTTCGCCCCCACCTCCCAGAAGTCTAGCTTAGTGGGATCAGGTTCATTTATTGATTCATTCAGCAAATACTATGGAGAACCAGCAATGTGCTAGGCACTCTGCATAAGCACTGATACTGTGGGGATGTGACAGATACCTGCTTTCAAAGAGCTGGCCTTCTAGTGAGGAAGACAAAACTAAAGAAAGAATGCAAGGAACTGTGAGAAAGTATAATGAGGGAAGTGAGCTAAGATGTAAAGAGTGAGTAGGAGGTAACCAGATGTGGATCTGCAAAAATGCCACACACAAAAGCTTTTAGGCCAGAAAGTCTTTTGGAGTGTGGGGTTCCAGATGAGGTTAGAGACGCATCCAGGAACCAGATCATTCAAAGCCTAGTATGCCATGATAAGAATTTTGGGATTATTGTAAGAGCAGAATACACTTTAAAGGGTTAAGAAGGGGAATAATGTGATTAGCTTTGCATTTTTAGTTCACTCTGGCTTTTGTGAGAGCAGATTTAGAGAGTGACAAGAGTAAAACTAGGAAACTAGTTAAGGAAGCTGTCACAGACGTCTAAGGAGGAATGGTGGGGTCTTGGACTGGGGTGATAGCAGTTGAGGGGGAGAGGTTAGCGTGGATTTTGAGAAATATGGGTAGATAAAATTATCAGAACTTGGTAATAGAGTGGATATGGAGGTTGAGGGACTGGAGATTATGCACCTTCTGGGGTATGAAGTAGAGTAGGTTGGCTGAACTTGTGTTGGTTAGATTGGGTTTGGCTTCATAGTTTGAACATCAGATTGAACACTCTAGAAAAAAGGCATGAAAAAATTTTAGCATGGTTTTTGTTTGGGTCAGATCCCCGTGCAGCACCTCTAACATGATCTTCATGCTAAAAGAAATGAGAATGTTGTCTAGATTGTGTGCCTGTGTGTGTTCATGGAAACCTCTGTATTTTTTGGCAAATTAGAAATAACATTGAGATAATATTTTGAGACCTAGCCTTTACTCCTGCCGAGGTGATCGATTTCTCACATGTAAATAGACTTCAAATTCTTACTTCCCAGTTTATAAAATGTTTTTATGTTGTGTCTTTTCCACAGTTATTTATCAAGCTCTTACACAATGTTAGACATTAGGAATATGAAAATGAATAGAAATAAGACTATAGGTTCACATGGTCAATAAAATTGATTGAGCAACTTTTTGTTTAAGCTGCTTTAGATACAAAATGGTTGCAACTAGTCTCTGAACTTGAAGTTGCATGTCTATAACCATGACCATTGAGGACAGCTGACTATATTAACAGGTTTTATTTGAGCAAGGGCAATATTGATCTATCTGTATTAGGTAAGAAATGGTGGATAGCCAGAACACTTTTTGGTATTCTGGTGACATTCCTATTGTTGTAAATCAATCTTCTAAATCTAGAATAGATGGGACCACCCTATGGGATAGAGGGCCTTAAGCGGGGAATCAGGGGTCTGGAGTGGTGGCTCAGCAGTTACGGCACTTGCTTGGCATGCAAGAGGGTGTGGATTTGAACCCCAGAACCATGTACACAATGAAGCGTTAGAGCAACGAAAGCTACAAGAAAAACTAAATAAAGTTGAGTATCCTGTTTTCTCTCTCTCACTATCCCTCTCTCTCTCAAAAAAAAAAAAAAAAGGGTGGAGTCAGTCAGTCATTGTTCTCTCTTGTGGCTAGGCTGTATAGGAATGTAATCATAAATATTGTATAAAATAGAAAATTTGTAAGGGACGAGAGTGGTGGCAAAGACAGGTAGCGTTTCAACAAATTTCTCTTGAATGGGTAACTTCCTCATGTCTTTTCAGTAGCATAAACTCTATTACATATTCCACAGGGTAACCTGAGTGTCCCCTCTTACCATACCATGAGTCCAAATAGGCAAGTAAGTAAGTAATATGTACAACCTGTCAGGTATCAAGAGTGAGGGGGTTGGTTGGCTTGTGAGGTTGCACAGCTCCCAGAGTAGGGAGGAGTGGGAGTACAGCACTGATGACTCTAATGCTCTCTGATGGCAGGAGTGAGATGACCTCAATATTGCGAAGCCCACAGGCTCTTCAGCTTACTCTAGCCCTGATCAAGCCTGATGCAGTTGCTCACCCATTGATTCTGGAGGTAAGAATGAAGGTTAGCCTCTACTGTACACCCTGGCTATTACTACCATTTCAGGTGCTATAGGGACGCTTATGGTGACTGCTGAGACAGTCCTGTACTAGATGTTGCAGAGGCAAAACTAGGAGTCATGATCTCTGACCCTAAAGAGAATGAAACTCAGTTGGGGTGTTGGGGAAGATGTAAAATAAAAGAAAAAATCCAATACAATAAAAAAAAAAATCTCAAAGTTAGTGTATACAATTACCTATTACCACGTTACCATAAACTTGACAGTTTAAAACAACACTCTTTTATTATCTCAGTTATATAAATTAGAGGTTCTGTAGGCTTAGCTGGGTATCTCTGTAGAGTCTCACAAGGCCAAAGTCAAGGTATGGACTGACCGGGCCCTTATTTAAGAGTATCTAGGGAAGAACCCATTTTAGGCTCACTAAAGTTGCTGGCAGAGTTCATTTCCTGTGATGACAGGACTGAAGTCCACATTTGTTTGGTGGAACTTCTCTGTTTCTAGATGACTTCCATTCCTCATCATATGGCCTGCTTCATCTTTAATAAGATAGCGACAGTGCATCTAATCCTTCTCATGCTTCAAATCCCTCCAGCTTCTTCAGCAACCAGCCAGAGAAAACTGCTTTAAAAGGGCTTGTGTAACTAATTAGGCTCCCCTGGATAATCTCCATATTAAAGCAAAGTGCACAGATTAGTAATCTTATTTACATCTGCAAAATTCCTTGTGTTATATAATGTGACATAATCATAGTATATCCATTCACAACCCTGGGGATTGTTCGGGTGGGATATCAGGCTAATAAATGTTTTCAGATCATGAGTGGTATTTTAAACAGTGGAACTGAACAACATTGACATGGAATAGAGTGTAGAAATAGATGGGATTAGGGCAGAATGACAGAACCTTAATGAACACTAATATTTAGGAAATGAGTCTAACAAGAAATAGAGACAAGGGAGGGATCATTTTAGAATTCTACCTACCCATAGTTTGATTAAGTAATTGCTGAGGACCACTATTCAGTAAGCTCATTGTGATGTAGAGGAAAACCAGAGCAGTCTGAAATGGTGACCTGGAAGTGGTGGGTCTTGGCTAGGCTTCAAAGGAAGGGTAGACTTCAGTTAGTGCCAGAAGGAGGACAAGTGTTCCACAGAAGGGAGATGCTGTGGTGGGTCTGAGGGCTGTAGGTGACTTGGGCTAGTGTAATTAGAGAATTGGAAATGGTAGAAGACAACGAAAAATGCAGCCTTGAGCATTAGGCTAAAGGGATTGTACTTCCTTCCATGAATAATAGGAACTACCAAACTGACCAGAATATGACATATAAGTTACAGAATTTTCAATCTATCAAGTGTAATAGTTTGGAGAAAATGAGAGAAACTCAAGCAGGACTATTGAGAAGACTTTTATGGTGATCTGGGTGGTAGGTCCTGTGGTGAACTCAAGTGGCAGAGGGATGGAGGGTCATGTCCCTTTACATCCAAGGCTCACATTCTGGCTGTGTGATGAAGTCTTGATCTCACCTCACCTTCTTTCTTTTCTGATCCGCTGTGTTAGCTATCTGGGGCTCTAACAAAGTACCTGAGGTCAACAACTTAAAAGGAGGAAAGATTTATTTTGGTTCCTGTTTCAGTTCGTGGTACTTGGCTCTGTCACTTTGGGCCTATTGTGAGGCAGAACATCATGGTGAGGAGTAAGTAGTGGAGCAAAGCTGCTCAGATGGTATCTAAGAAGTGTAAAAGAGAGAAGAAAGGGTCCAGGTCCTTAATGATACTAACTTCCCTTTAACCCACGTCCTAAAGTTTTTATCATTTCCCAATAGCACTGTCAGTTGGAGATAAAACCTTTAACATATGAGCTTTTGGGGGACCTTTAAGATCCAAAACATAACATGCACCAAGGGGTCAGACCCTTAAGTCCTTATCTCTAAGGTGTTCTCATGGTTTCCTTTTGTTAGTCTGGGTTTCCTGATTGATTTTTATCCTTGGGGTGCTGTTTATCCAGGCTGTGCATCAGCAGATTCTGAGCAACAAGTTCCTTATTGTTCGAATGAGAGAACTGGTATGGAGAAAGGAAGATTGCCAGAAGTTTTACCAAGAACATGAAGGTAGGATTAATAGTCTTCTGAATGGAAGGCTTCTCAATCCCAAGAGACTTGTCAGACCCCCCCCCCCCCCCGAATTGATAGCAGACTTGCATTGACTTGCCAGTTGTGTTAAATTGCAACCGATATTGTAAAGTCTTGGTTTATGTAGAAACTTTTAATGATTATAAGAATTTTATTTTTCTAGGAGGGTTCTACTTCATAGTCTCAATCAGAAACTTACTTTTATGTCCTGATAATAATATCAGTAGTCAACACTTAGTGAATATTTATTCACTCATTGTTCTAATGCTCATTATTTCACTTACTTCTCCCCATCAATGCTAAAAGGTATTGTTATAGCCCCAGGATACAGATTAGGAAACTGAATAGTGAGGTTAATAACTTACCTGAAACTACAGAGGTTTTAAGTACTAGAGCCTACATTCAGATTCAGGAATCAGTCTCTAAGGCCCTTGTTTCTCAAAAGCAATGTTTATTATTCCAGGTAAGGAGGTAGAAGAAGAAAAATTTCTTTTGGGCACCTGTATCTTCATGAAGGTACTCTGTCTTTGCAGGGCGTTTTTTCTATCAGCGACTGGTGGAGTTCATGGCCAGGTACTTCTAATTTAGTCACAGCATCTTTATCCACTGAGGAGTATTTCCTCTGCCTATAAATAGAATTGTTAACTTCATTTACCTTCTTTTAAAGTTGTAATCAATGTCAAGTACGAAGAAACAGGGGTTGGGGATTTAGCTCAGTGGCAAAGCGCTTGCCGAGCATGCGCAAGGCCCCGAGTTTGGTCCTCAGCCCTGAAAAAAAAAAGTATGAAGAAACAGAGCATGGGGCTCTGACTGAGCCAACACTGACCTGTTAGGCACCTGTCATGCTGGTTACTGGACCAGAGTATAAAAGTGTATTGTTGAATGCTGCCTGGTAACTCTGCTGATCTGTGTGGCTCTTCTTGTATATAAGCAGTGACCCTCTATCAGCTTCTTTTTGAAGCAGCATTGCTTCCTATTTGGAAAGGCAATGAAACTCTTAGGAGGCAGTATGCCTTTACTTGTGAACTGCTCAGAGAATGCTGTCATAGATGGGGTGGCCAGATTCCTCATAAGTGTTCCTTTTGTTCACAGTGGGCCAATACGAGCTTACATCCTTGCCCACAGAGATGCCATCCAGCTCTGGAGGACACTGATGGGACCTACGAGAGTGTTTCAAGCACGCTACATGGCCCCAGATTCAATTCGTGGGAGTTTTGGCCTCACTGACACCCGCAACACCACCCATGGCTCAGGCAAGTGTACCTCCCTTGTTCACAGCCACAACTTGGAGTTTGTGGTTGGGCCATATGATAAGGTTGATAGCTATATCCTTCCAATGTGCTTTTTTCCCATTTATGTTTCTGGACTTTTGTAGCCATTTCAGCTGATTGGCCTATGGGTTTTCTTTACATTCCCTAGGATTGAGGGGACAGGCAGATGTAAAGGCTTAGGTTTCAGAACAATTATGACAGTCTGTTGCCTGTACCCTGCACTACCTGAGAGAACCCCTTATATATTTTACCTCCCATTATAGACTCTGTAGCTTCAGCCAGCAGAGAGATTGCAGCCTTCTTCCCTGACTTCAGTGAACAGCGCTGGTATGAGGAGGAAGAGCCCCAGTTGCGCTGTGGTCCTGTCCGTAGGGAGTCATCCACTGTGCAGCTGGAACAGGAGGCCAAGGACCAGCCTGATGAGAGCCTATGAGTCTATGAAGACTGGCAACAATGCCCACACTTTTCTCTTCAACCTCTTTTCCAAAACATTCTCATTGAACTAGGGAAGCCTGGGCTCATGGTGCTGTTTCTACTTGGTATCCCTACTTGCTAGAGGGCCTAGCTCATCACTGCATAGCATCCATAATCTAGCTGTCTACCTCTTCTCTAGAATGCTTCTTCTTTTGGCTTAGAAGTATTCATCCTTTCTCAAGAAGGAACTTGCCTAATTGTCCCACTTGGAAAAATGCAATCACTCTGTATAAACATTTGGTCTGTCTTCCTTAATAAAAACCAATAAATCAATTTCTACCTGAATTTGAACCAAGGTGTATCCCTTTTAGCCACTTTATCTGTTTTCATCTCTGTACAGCCAAGCCCACATCAGTTGTTTATACTGATTGACTTCTCCCCATTTTCTCAGCAGCCCTCTCCAGTATAGCTTGCCTACTTCCTGTTCCAAGGAAACTGTTCTTACCAACATCACAGAGGTCAAGGTCAAAGTCAAAGGTCCAATTCTAGGTCCACTTTTCAGATTCAAATTATTACATCCAAACCACATTAAATCCATGTGTGAAGTCAGGTTCTGTCTAGTACCAAGTCATGTTCTAGCTTTGAGAGCTAGTTCCCAGGTCAGGTATGATCATTCTGAATTAAAGGATAAAGATCCAGGGCTAAGGTTCAACTCTAAGGCCTGATATTCATATCTAAGCTCCAAATCCAGGACTAAAGACTAGATTCAAGAATACATCCAGGTCTGAGGTCCAGACAGTGCTGAAAATCGAGGAATAGGTATAATGTCAGACCTAATGTTGTGGTCCAATCTATGTCAATAAGACATAAATTGTACAAACTCCAAGTCCAAATTTGAAGTTCATGTACACAGTTTAGGTCAATCTCCCAAAGATTATACTTTATATCCTTTATGGGTTGCATTGTGTCCTGCCCCCCAATTCATATGTTGAAGTCCTAATTCCTGGTGCCTCAGAATGTGATCTTATTTGGAAATAGGGTCATTGCAGATGTAATGAAATCATATTGCAGTAAATAAGCCCTTAATCCAATATGACTGGAGTCCTTATAAGTCAGGGAAATGTGGACACAGATATATACACATACAGGAAGAATGCTATGTGAATATGAAAATAGATTAGGGCAAACTCAAAATGCCATTTCCAGAAAAACCACTGAAAGCTAAGAGAATGGTATGGAACACATTTATTGTTCTCAATCCTCAGAAGGAATCAACACTTTGGTCCTGGACTCTGTCTTTTAACTCTGTGAGTTGCTATAGTTTTGATGTGGAATGCTCTCTAAAGGCCAGTGTGTTAGAGGCTTGATCCCCAGTTTGGTGCTATTGGGAGGTGGTGGAAACTTTTTTTTTAAGAAATTTATTTGTTGGGGTTGGGGATTTAGCTCAGTGGCAGAGTGCTTGCCTAGCACGCGCAAGGCCCCAAGTTTGGTCCTCAGCCCTGAAAAAAAAAAAGAAATTTATTTGTTGAACAATCAAACATGCTTCCAACAAAACAATATATTTATATTCTGTAAATCAGATTTACAACCTAGAGCCTCTCCCTAATTACCCACTCTTGTCTCTCCCCCCACCCCCCTCCTTCCCAGTGCATCTCCACCAATGCCTTAGGTTGTATATCACTACACCTTTTCAGGGTCTAATACATGAAAGTAGAACACCTTTCACAATGGTCAGTGTTTAGCTCCAGCCTCCACAGATGAGTGAAGACATTCGATCCTTGGTTGTCTGGGTTATGCTGACTTCACTCAGCATAATTTCTTTCATAGCCATCCATTTACTTTCAAAGGCTGTGATATCATTGTTTATAATTACTGAGTAGAACTCCATGGTATATATGTTCCACAGTTTTTGGATCCATTCATCCAGTCGGGCATCTGGGTTGTTTCCATAATTTAGCTATTGTAAATTGAGCTGCTAGGAACATAGATATTGCTGTGTCACTGTAATGTGCTGATTCTAAATCCCCTGGAAAAATACCCAGGAGAAAAATAGCAGGATCATATGGTGGGTTCATCCCTAGTGTTTTGAGGATTCTCCACACTGCTTTCCAGAGAGTCTGTACCAGTCTGCAGCTCCACCAACAGTGTGCTAATGTGCCTACCTCTCCACAACCCCTCCAGCATCTATTATTGTTTATTTTCTTCATTTTTGCTAATCTGACTGGAGTGAGGTGATATCTTAATGTAGTTTTCATTTGCATTTCTCTCTTTACTAGTGATTTGGAGCACTTTCTTATGTATTCATTGGTTTGATCAATCTCCTCTGTTGAGAAGTTTCTATTTAGCTCTTTGGCCCATTTATTAATTGGGTTGTTTGTGTTTTTGTAGTTGAGATTTTTGAGGATTTTGTAGATTCTGGATATGAGGCCCCTGTCAGAGGAATCATAGCCCATGATTCTCTCCATTTCCGTAGGAAACCTCTTGACTCTTGATTATTTCCTTGGTGGTGCAAAAGCTTTTTAGCTTTATGGCATCCCATTCACTGATTTTTGACTTTACCTCCTTCACTTTAGGAGACATGTTGAGAAAGTCTTTGCCTACTCCCAAATGCTGAAGTGTTTGACCTAATTTGTCTTCCATCAGTTGCAAGGTAGCTGGTTTAATTCCTAGCTCCTTGATCCATTTTGATTTGATTCTCATGCAAGGTGAAAGATAAGGGTCTAATTTCAACTTTCTGCAAGTGGCTGAGCACTTTGTCCAGCACCATTTGTTGAATGGGCTGTCTCTCCATGTAATATTTTATCCCCTTTTGTCAAAAATCAGATGCTTAATGATTTGTGGATTTGTTTCAGCATCTTCTATTCTATTCCATTCGTCTTCCTTCCTATCTTGATACCAGTACCATGCTGTCTTTATTTAAGATCTATAGTATAGTTTAGATCTGGTATAGCAAAACGCCCTGTTTTATCTTTCTTGCTTAGTAATATTTTGGCTATTCTGGGTTTCTTATTGCTCCAGATGAATTTGAGAATTGCCTTTTCTATATCTGTAAAGAATGACATTGGTATCTTAATGGGGATTGCATTGAATCTATACAGTGCTTTTGGCAGAATGGCCATTTTTATTATATTAATTCTGCCTAACCAAGAACTTGGAACATCTTTCCATCTTCTTAGGACATCTTGGATTTCATTCTTCAATGTTCAATAATTTTTGTTGTAGAGATCTTTGACTTCCCTTGTTAGGTTAATTCCCAAGTATTTTATTCTTTTTGAGGATATTGTAAATGGGACTGATTTCCTAATTTCTTCATCTGTCCTATTATTGTTAGTATATAGGAAAGCTATTGATTTATGGGTGTTGATCTTGTAGCCTGCCACTTTGCTGAATCTGTTTATAAGTTCAAGGAGTTTACAGGTGGAGTTTTTTGGGTCTTCCAGATACAGGATCATATCATTAACAAAAAGGGAGAGTTTGACTTTCTCTGTTCCTATTGATATCCCTTTGATTTCTTTCTCTTGCCTTATTGCTCCTGCTAGGGTCTCAAGAACAATATTGAATAAAAGTGGTGAGAGCAGACAGCCTTGTCTCGTTCCTGAGTTTAGTGGAAATGTTTTCAGCTTTTCTCCGTTTAGTATTATACTAGCCAAAGGTTTAGCATATATAGCCTTAACATAGTTCAGAAAAGTTCCTTTGATCCCCATCTTCTCTAGAGTTTTGAACATAAAAGGGTGCTGAATTTTATCACAGGTGTTTTCTGCATCCATTGAGATGATCATATGGTTTTTGTCCTTCATTCTGTTTAAGTGGTGAATTATGTTAATTGTTTTGCATATGTTGAACCAGCCCTGCACACCTGGGATGAAGCCCACTTGATCATGATGGATTATCTTCTTGCTAAGTTTTTGAATATGGTTTGCTAGAAGTTTATTCAGGATTTTTGCATCCAGGTTCATCAGGGATATTAGTCTGTAGTTTTCTTTTTTGATGTGTCCTTGTTGGGTTTCAGTATCAGAGTTATGGTTGCTTCATAAAAAGTATGTGGGAGAGTTCCCTCCTTTTTAATTTCTTGAAATAACTTAATAAGGAGAGGTGTTATTTCCTCCTCAAAAGTGTGGTAAAAATCAGCAGGGAAGCCATCAGGTCTTGGGCTTTTCTTCTTTGGTAGACTTTTAATTGCTATATGGATTTCAGTGCCTGTTATTGAGTTGTTTAGGAATTCAGTATCGTCCTGTGTCAATTTAGGGATGTTGTACGTGTCTAGAAATTTATTCATTTCTTCCATATTCTTGAATTTGGAGGAATATAGATGTTTGAAATATGATCTTACAATTTGTTGGCTTTCCATGGGGCCAGTGGTGATCGCTTCCTTTTCATTGGAGATTTTATTAATTTGCTTCATTTCTCTCCTTTAGTGAGAATGGCTAGGGGTCTATTCATCTTTTTTTTTTTTTTACTTTATTTTAAGACAGAAGGACAGTGAGAGAGAGAGACAGAATAAATTTTTATTGAATTTTTCACATGGCTTTTGTTGGTCTGACACTTGGTGGTGCACGTGGTGCTGGGGTTTGAACCTGTGTACTTGCGCATGCTGGGCAAGCACCGTAACCACCAAGCCACCATTCCAGCCCGCGGTCTATCTCTCTTGTTTATTTTTTCAAAGTACCAGCTCTTTGTTTTATCAATTCTTTGTATTTTTTTTTTTTTTGTTCTCAATTTCATTGATTTCAGCTCTGATCTTATTTCCTGTCTTCTGCTGGCTTTGGGGTTAGATTGTTCTTCCTTTTGAAAGGCTTTGAGATGGAGCATAAACTTATTTATTTGGGATCTCTCTTCACTTTTAATGTGAGCACTCAGTGCTATAAATTTCCCCCTAGGAATGCTTTCGTGCTGTCCCAGAGATTTGATATGTTGTGTCTTCATTTTCATTCTCTTCCAAGAATTTTTGGATTTCTTCTCTCATGTCTTCTTGGATCCATTCTTTATTTAAAAGGGTGTTATTCAATCTCCATGAATATGTATGTTTTCTGTTGTTTTACTGTTGATTGCTAGAGCCATGGCATTGAGGTCTGATAAGATACATGGAATAATATCTACTTTTTTATATTTGCTGAGATTATCTTTGTGAGCCAGAATATGATCTATTTTGGAAAAGGATCCATGTGCTGCTGAGAAGAAGGTGTATTCTTCTAACTTGGGGTGGAATATTCTATATATGTCTGTTAAGTCCATTTGATTTATGGAGTTATTTAGGTTGGTGATTTCTTTATTGATTTTTTTGTTTTGATGATCTGTCTAATGGTGACAGAGGAGTGTTGAAGTCTCCCAGTATTATTGTGTTGAGGTCCATGAGTGGTTTTATGTCATGCAGTAATTCATTCACATAGTTGGAGCACTGTTGTTTGGAGAGTAAATATTCACTATGGTTATTTCTTCCTGTTGTAGGGTTCCTTTTAGCACTAAATAGTGGCCTTCTTATGTCTTCAGATTGATTTATGTTTGAAATGTACTTTGTCAGATATAAGTATTGTGACAGCGGCTTGCTTTCTTGGGCCTTACGCATGATAAATTTTTTCCTTCCTTTGACCCTTAATCTGTGGGTGTCATTGTCTGTTAGGTGAGTTTCTTATAAGCAGCATAATGTTGGATTTTGGTTTTAGATCCAGTCTGCAAGTCTGTGTCTTTTGAGTGGTGCATTTAAACCATTCACATTCAGTGTTAAAATAGAAATGTGCAGTTGGTTCATAGTCATTGCGTCTTATTTAGCTATTTCTGTGGTTGTCTTGGTTGGTTATTGATGGGTGATAATTTTACTGAATTTCCTCTGTTTGTGGGTTTTGGGTATTGATTGCCTATTCTTCTGTCTGGAGTGTTTCCTTGAGAATTCTTTGTAAGGTAGGTTTTCTGTTCACAAATGCTCCCAGCTTAGTCTTATCATGAAAAGTTCTTTTTTCTCCATCAAATTTGAAGCTGAGTTTTGCCGGGTATAGAATTCTTGGCTGCATGTTTTGGTCATTCAGACGTTGAAAGATTTCTTTCCAAGACCTTCTTACCTCCAGAGTCTGGGTTGAAAAGTCACAGATGATTCTTATTGGTTTACCTCTAAATGCGATTTGGCATTTCTCCCTTGCTGCTTTTAATATAGTTTCTTTGGTATCCCTGTTGTACATTTTGAATATGATGTGTCTTGGTGAATTTCTCATTTGATTAGGCCTATTGGGTGTCCTGTAAGCTTCCTGGATGAGCATGTCTGATTCTCTTTTTATATGAGAAAAGTTTCTTTCACAATTTCCTTGAGGATGTTATTCATACCATTTGTGTGTGTCTCAATTTCTTCCTGTTTCCTAATTACTCTCAGATTGTTTCTTCTCATTTCATCCCAGACATTTGAAAAATTCTGGTTGTGTTCTCTTAGTTGTTTTTCTTTTTTGTTTTCAGCGCGCTCTAACCTGTCCTCATTTTCAGATGTTCGTCAATAGCAGAGGTTCTATTTTCTACTGAAGTTTTTCTATTATTGTATTCTTGCATGGTCCCTCTCATGTCATTGACTGCAGATTTTAGATCTGTTTCTTCCTTTTTGAGAATATTGATTTCTTTAATGATAGAGTTTCTCAGCTCTTGAGTTTTCTCATTTATTCCCTTCATTATCTCTTCTTTTTTTTTTTTTTTTTTTTTTAAAGAAAGAGGGGACAGTGAAAGAGAGACAGGGAGAAGCAACTTTTATTTAGTTTTTCACATGGCTTTCGTTGCTCTGAGACTTGGCTGTATACGTGGGTGCTGGGGTTTGAACCCACGAACCTGCGCATGCCAGGCAAGCGCCGTAACCGCTGAGCCACCGCTCCAGCCCCTCATTATCTCTTCTTTTAATTCGTTGTTCCTTTTTGTTATCAGATCATTGATAATTTGTTCTAGATTTTCCTCCTGGTCACTGGTCATAGCCCCCTTGCTAGGGGAGTTGTGAGATTGAGGTGAACATCTTCGAGTTTGATTCCTCATCTCTGAAGAGATTCTTCTTGCTTATTTGACTGGAGAACACTTTGTGGAAGCAATACAAGACTCATGGTTCTTCTTCCTTTTTTTCCCCCTTAAGGTCTAAGCTGTTGTACTGGGGATTTTGTCCAGTCCCTTACTTGGGTTGAGGTATTGTCAGACAAATTGAGTTCAGAAGTCTAACCCTTTCCTGTGAACTGTTAGTTAACTGTTGGGCACTGTGCAAACACTGCACCGGATGCCATGACACTTCTTCCTCTCCTCCTCTTTCATGTTTCGTGCACTCTGAGCAAAGAAGAGCATGTGCCTGCACCTGAGGGCTGCTTCCTCTTTCTCTCTGTACCTTCCAGTTGGTGATAGCTGACAACACCAACATAGCAGTCCCTCATTGGCTGGGATAAGCCAGTCTGCCACTTCACCATTGGTTCCTTAGCTGTCTCCCCTCCCTATAAAAATCCATGTGCCTTGAAAATAAACGGATTCTGAGCTGCCATCTGCTGAGTGAGGTTGATTCGTTTCCCCGGCCGGGAGGGAAGGGAGGTCCAGGTTCAGCCGACGGCATTCACCCTCCTGATTTGGCTCCCGGGGGACGATCCACCTGTTTCGGATTGTCCTGCCTGTGCCCAGGGACACCTGGGCAGCGACAGTTAACCTTAAAAATTTCCAACACCTCATGCACTAATATTAGATTATCAATATGAACAACCAAAGCTTACAATAAACAGTATTAAATTGTTAATTTAGAACAGACTATAATATGCTTTTGAATTCAGCCTATGAAAATAATGGTAGTGATAATTAATATTTTTGGTGCACTTGTATTTAACTATCACCTATGTCTGGCTTCAAACATACAATTGTTATTCAGATTGACAATCACAGCCATAACTGTTACACAACCTTTATGGTGAGGGGTTGAAGGGTATTAACTAAATGGGAGCCAGCGAGAGAAGGAAATGCAAGTGAAATTTAGAGAGATTATATTGGCCAATTGTGGATAGTGAAAAAGTGGAGGAGGTAAAGGATTTGCTGTAGAAAGAAAAAGAACGTGATAGGAAGAAAAAAGATAAGAAAAGAAATTAAAAAAAACATATATTAAAAAAAAAAAGGGAAGAGGAAGAAGAAAAGAAAATATGGATCCAGAGGGAAGCTAAGATAGCTGTGGCCAAATATAGGAAGGGTAAAAGAGATAATAATAAGATTAGGGTGATCACTTAAGGGAAGAAGTTCCCATAGGTAAATTATGCATGTCAGGTACAATATACTTCAAATACTATATGCACTGACCAGAATCCCTCTTCTCAGGAGGTAGGACAAAGATAGATGGGGTAGACAAGAGGGAATAAGAGAGACAATAGAAAGAAAGGGAGAAAACGAGAAAGAAAGAAAGAAACAGGGCTGGAGCGGTGGCTCAGCGGTTTCAGCGCTTGCCTGGCAAGCTCAAGGACCTGGGTTCAAACCCCCAGCACCACGTACACAACGAAGTGTTGGAGCAACTAAGGCCATGTGAAAAACTAAATAAAGTTGTTTCTCTCTTTCTCTGTCTCTCTCACTGTCCCTCTCTCTTTAAAAAAAAAAAAAAAGAAAGAAAGAAACAAAGAAAACAAAACAAAAAAAAAACTTTTTTAAGAGAAAAAAAAGGAGGGGCGGGGGAGAGAAAGCCTCCCCAGAAAACAAAAAAATGGGGATACAAAAACAGCTACTACTTTTGTATGACCATGAACCAATAAACTTTTCCAGTTATCACACCAGTATACATCAAGAATAGTAGAGAAATGAAAGAAAAAAATGAAAAAAAATATATATAGATACTAAAAAAAGATAAAAAATAAAGAATTCTTAATAAAAACTTGGAACTATAGTCAGAGTGTCTCTGATCCCTTTGGGAGGAGATGATCACTGTCCGTCTGGGTTACAGTGGCAGGGTCTCTCAGTTTTTCAGGGTATCTGAAAGTCAGAAATCTTAAGGATTTATGAGCTTTATGAGCAGGGCGGCGGGGGGCGGGGGGTGTGATGAGATGTTTTCAGTGCTCCCTCTGCTGGTGGTTGCTGAAATTGTCTCCTGTGATTTTTGTTTTGGGACAGAGGAGTCAGCACATTTAACTTATCACATGTCCTTCTGGCTGGGGTGGGGTTGGATGGGGCTGAAATATTTTCCCCTTTACTCCACAAACCCAAAACTCCTTATGCAAAGTGGAGACAGGGCCTGTCCAAAGCCTTCTCTTCCTGATTCAGCCTGTGGTCTGTGACCATCTCCTGATACAGCTTTCAGAGCCTGCTCTGAAGAGTGAGAGTCAGCCCCGGTCAGGAGACTCCTAGGGCATAATGGTGGAGGCTGGGCAGCCTGCTCCACTAAGCTTCTCTGCAGGCAGCTTCAGACAGTGATCACAACGCCAGATGGAATGTAAGCACTGGTTGTGAATGCAATCTTTAAAGCATGGAGTGATGTGCTTGCCAGCTGTTAGGCTCCTCCCCCACTCCTGCCGAGTGTAAGCCAAGACAGCAGAGTGGCTGAGTGCCAGCTGGGATGGAAAAAAATCCCCCTTTTTCTCTTCTTGTTTCTCCCAAGTCTCTGCTCCTCAAATCCACTGAGCAAATTAGCACTTGGATTTCAAGATGCTAGTCTCTCAAATGCACCTCGAAATACTGGAGATGAACTGGGGATTTCTTATCCAGTCTTGAAGCCACTGGCGAAGCCATCTCTCTTCATATCCCCATCTTGGGGCCCTGGTGGAAAACTTTTTAAAAAAAAATTTATTATTATTATTATTTTGGAGAAAACTTTCAAGAGATGGGTGTTATGGTTTAGATATTAGGTGATTCCTGAAAGCTCATGTCTGAGACAATGCAAGGTTTAGAGGTGAAATGATAGGGATATGAGAGTGTTAACCTAATCAGTGAATTAATCTCCTGATAGGGATAAATTGAATGGTAATTGTAAGCTGGTAGGGTATGGCTGAAGGAGATAGGTTGTTGGGGGTATGCCTTTGGGGTATACATTTGGTGAACTGAGCTTAGTTTTTTGTTTCCTGATTGTAATGCTCAGAGCCACTTTTCTGCACCACATTCTTCTGCCATGTTGTTCTGTCTCACCTCAAGCGCTGAGGAATGGAGCCTGCTGTCTGTGAACTGAGATCTGAAACCGTGAGTCCCCCAATAAATTTTCTACCTCTAAATTGTTCTTTTCAGGTCTTTTAGTCACAGAAGTGAAAAAGCTGACTAAAACAGTGTGATTGAGTAGGAGGTTTTTACATCATTGTGGGTATACCCTTGAAGGGGATAGTGGAATCCTGACCTCTTCCTCTTTCTCTCCCTTTTGCTCACTGGCCACAAAGTGAGTGGATTTATTCTGCCATGCATTTCTGCCAGGATGTGCTGCCTTGCCACAACTCCAAAGAGTTGGCCAACTAGTCAGGGATTGAGATTTCCCAAACTGTGAGCCCAAATCAACTTTTATTTATTTATTTGTTTGACATAGTCTTACATATTGGAGGGAATTGTTGTTACATATTCATGCATACATGGGTATTGACATAGTGAGATAATAAGTTAAGGCTGATCCTAGACCAGGATCTACCCACCTTCATCTATTCCCTGAACTCATGTCTGCTCCGTAATCCCACCATACTATAGTTTGAAGTGGACATATATACATGTATGATAATTGTTGACATTTCTGAGTTTTTCTGCCTGCCTGTGTATAGCTAGGCTTCTAATGGGAGTTGAGTATTCCCTGTTGTATTGATAACCCCCTTTATCCCTCCCTCCTGACCCTGCCTTCCTCCCTTCTCCCCTCTACCTTCATAAGTATGGTTTCCCCAGCTTATTTGGAGTTTCAACTATGGTGAGTTTATTAAAACTCAGCTGACTATCATCCTGTCATAAGTTTTACACTTGCCTCCACATATGATAGAAAACATTTGGCCCTTAAGTCTCTGAGTTTGGGATATTTCACTCAGCATAATTTTTCCCATTTCCGTCCATTTGGCTGCAAAAGGCGTGATATCATTCTAATAGCAGAGTAGAATTCCATTGTGTATGTATACCACAATTTTTAAATCCATTCATCCAGTGAGGAGCGTCTGGGTTGATTCCATAGTTTAGCTATAGTAAATTGAACTGCTATAAACATTGATCTAGCTGTGTCTCTGTAGTGTGCCAATTCTAGCTCTTTTGGGAAAATACCCAAGAGTGGGATAAAATGGATCATAAGGTGGTTCCAGCCCTAGTTTTTGGAGGAGTCTCCACACTGCTTTCTAGAGTGGCTGTACAAGTTTGCAGTCCCACCAGCAATGTGTTAGTGTTCCGTTCTTCTCATAACCCCACCAGCATCTATTATTATTTGTATTCTTAATTTTTGCCACTCTGATAGGAGTGAGGTGGAATCTCAGTGAAGTTTTGATTTGCATTTCTCTGATTGCTAGTGTTGTAGAACATTTTCTCATATATTTATTGGCTTTCTGGACTTCTGTTGAGTGGTTTCTGTTTAGTTCCCTAGCACATTTATTGGTTGGATTATTTGTGGTTGTGGTGTTCAGTGTTTGGAGTTCTTCGTATATTCTGGAAATTAGTCCCCTATCAGAGGAATAGCATGCAATGATTTTCTCTCATTCTGTAGGTTGTTTCTTGATGCTGTTGACTAAATCTTTAGCTCAACAAAAGCTTTTCAGTTTAATGGTATCCCACTCATTGATTCCTGGCTTTAATTCTTGAGCTATGGGAGTCTTGTTGAGGAAGGCATTGCCTACACCGATGTTGTGGAGTGTTGGTTCTATTTTTTTCTTCTAGCAATTGTATAGTTGCTAGTTTGATTCCTCATTCTTTGATCCATTTTGATTTGATTTTTGTGCAGGGTGAGACATAGGGATCTAGTTTCAGTTGTCTGCATATGGCTGTGCAGTTCTCCCGGCACCATTTTTTGAACAGGTTCTCTTTCCTCCATGTTATATTTTTGCCACATTTGTCAAATATCAGATGGTTAAAGATTTGAGGGTTTGTCTCTGTATCTTCTATTCTGTTCCATTGATCTTCATGTCTGTTTTTGTTACTATGGCCCTATAGTATAATTTCAGGTCCTTCTTCCTCTTTCTTGCTTAGTGATGCTTGTTTATTCCAAATGAATTTCAGAATTTCTTTTTCTATATCCATGAAGAATGTCATTAGTATCTTGATGGGGATTGCATTGAATCTGTACAGGGCTTTTGGCAGAATGACCATTTTAATTATATTGATTCTGCCTAATCAATAACATGGAATATTTTTTCCCTCTTCTCAGAACTTCTTCAATTTCTTTTTTAAACGTTCAATAGTTTTCATTGTAATGTCATTTATATCCTTTTGGTGAGGTTGGCTAGGGGTCTGTCAATCTTATTTTTTTCATAGAACCAACTCTTTGTTTTGTTGATAGTTTGTATTTTTTTTGTTATCAATTTCATTGATTTCAGCTCTGATATTAGTTATTTCCTGTGTTCTGTTGGGTTTTGTTCCTCTTTTTGTAGGGATTTGTGTTGGAGCATAAGTCTATTTATTTGGGCTATCTCCTGATTTTTGATGAAGGCACTCAGTGTTATAAATTTACCTCTCATGAATGCTTTCCTACTGTCCCAGAGATTTTGATATATTGTTTCATCATTCTTATTTCTTGATTTCTGTTCTTATTTCATCTTTGATCCATTCTTCATTTGAGAGGGTGTTATTCAATCTCTATGTATTTATGTACTTTCTGTTATTTTTCTTGCTGTTAATTGCTAAGATCATACCATTGTGGTCTGACAGGATATATGTGATTATATAAACTTTTTTGTATTTGCTAACATTTCCTTTGTGGACTAGGCTATGATCTATTTTGGAGAAGGGTCCATGTGCTGCTGAGAAGAAGGTAAACGCAGCCAATTTCGGTGGAATATTCTGTAAATGTCTGTTAAGGCCAATTGATTAATATAGTTGTTTAGGTTAGAGATATCTTTATTGATTTTTTTCTTTGATGATCTGTCTAATATTGACAGTAGTGTATTAAAGTTCCCTAGTATTATTGCATTGAAGTTGATAAGTCATTTAATGTCCTTGATTACTTTTTCCACATATTTGGAAGTGTTGTAATTGGGGGGCATAAACATTAACTATTGTTATGTCTTCTTTTGTATTGTTCTTTTTACTATGATGTAGTGACCTTCTTTATCCCTTCTATGTGTAGCCATGAACATATTTTGCAAAAGAAAATTGAGATAAAGATGTCTTATGTGCAATAGCAAAAAAGGAAATATATTTATTGAATCAATTTAAAGAACTTTTAACATGGAGCTGGAGTGGTGGCTTGGCAGTTATGGCGCTTGCAAAGCTTGCCCTGGCATGTGCAAGGACACGGGTTCAAACCCTAGCACCACGTACACCACGAAATGTTGGAGCAATGAAAGCCACATGAAAAACTAAATAAAGTTGGTTCTTTCTCTCTCTTTCACTCACTGTCCCTCTTTCTTAAAAAACAAACAACTTTTTAACATGAATTGTTTTAATTAAGGCATTGATACAGGGTCTGGTTGTTAATCATGCATGATTTTGGGTTGCAGACTTGGGATAGGTTAAAGTAGTATAAAGCTGAGAACAACTCATTTACCTTATGAGCAAAGCCAAACCATGTCAAAATATACATCTAGTAGAGACAGTGATATTCATTTTCTAAAATCTAAATTAAACTTAGCATTGAAATAGAATATTTAAACATTTCAGTTTAGTTATGTTTATAGAATCATGTTCAGAAATAATATATCTTGTAAATGAGAACTCTGAGGACTCTTTCAAAATTTATACAATTTCCATTTTTCTTCATTCACACAGATCATTGTGACCTTCCCTTGTCATATAAAAGTCATTGGAAGAACTCCATAATTTACCAAATAAAACACAAGAATTCTCTCAGAAACCTGAAACTCAAAGGAAAAGAGATGACGTAACTCACTCTGGTGTCATAGTTGTGAGTGCTCTCATTTCAAGGCACTGGGTGTGGTGGGGGATCACTACTGATCCTTCCGTTATAGTGCAACCACTGCTCAATACAAAACTAGTGGATCTACTTGCAATAGGAATATGGTCTTGCCCAAGTCTTGTATGCAGAGTGGCCAGTGAAGTTGCATTCTGTCTTCTCTCCCCAAAAAGTTCAGCACTGACCTCCTGTAGCCTTTGCTTAGTGCTGCAAATAGTGGAAAAGAAAATAATTGCTTTTTCATTTTCCCTAAATATATTGCATTTCTACAAATTGTGAGAAGCATTTGTCCATTAAACAGTGTCTTAATATTGAAAATGTGTCTCAATATACCTCCTGTGTATAATAAATTATAAGTTTGACATCATTCTAATGAAATATATATTTCTAGGGGGATTGTTAACTAGTAATTCAAACCAAGGAGGAGGCACAGAAATGGCTATCACTATCAATGATTTATTATGAACAGGTGATACCACTACCCTCTGGAAGCTCTCCACTTGTAAGGCCCTGGAGGGTGCCATTGGAAGTATTGTATTAAGGAATGGGGAATGGGAGGAAGGAGGTATGTGTGGGGGTGCTGTGGGGGTATGTACCAAATCAATTTGCTGTACTGCGTGCATATATGAGTATGTGACAATAAATCCCATTATTATGTATGACTATAGTGCACCAATAAAAATAAATAAGAAAAAAAGTGCTCTATTTAAAGGGGAACTGAGATAATACACATGCCAATATTCCTGACTATAATGGCCATTTTTAAAAATTTTTATTAGAAGCATATAGAGATATAATTGAGGGGGAAACATTATCAAACCAACAGTAATCAATGTATATATACTTTGTTATCCAGGGGTAATGCCAAAACATGGATGACCACCTAGGGTTTCACCTGTTGCAGTTTCCCCCAGAACTCATGTGTTAAATGGGTATCTTGTGGAGGAATGACATCGGCTTCTGGGATGGTTCCCCCATATTCCCACTCTTCAGTCTCCTATGAGTTCTTCATACACCCTCCTCCTTCCCCATCCCCCTCCCTATGCCTCCAAGTATCCTAGGGAGCCATCCCCCTATTACTCTGAGAATCATACAATTTGAAGTATTGTTAGGTTAGCCGTCTACCCTACTGCTTCCCCATATATTCTAGCATCCACAGATGAGAGAAACCATTCAGCCCTTTAGTCTCTGAGATTGGGATACTTCACTTAGCACAATTCTTTCCATCTCCATCCACTTCATCCTCTCTAATGGCTGATTAGTATTCCATTGTATATATGTACCAAAGTTTTTGTATCCACTCATCACGTGAGGGGCATCTGGGTTGCTTCCATAGTCTAGTTATAGTAAATTGAGCTGCTATAAACATTGAGGAAGCCACATCACTATTATATGCTGATTCTAACTCTTTTGGGAAAATACCCAGGAGTGGGATAGCTGGGTCGTAAGGTGGTTCCAGCCTTAATTTTTTGAGGATTCTCCACACTGCTTTCCATAGTGGCTGAACCAGTTTGCAGTCCCACCAGCAGTGTAACAGTGATCCTCTTTTCCCACAGCCCCTCCAGCATCTGTCGTTGTTTGTACTTTTAATTTTTGCCACTCTAACAGGAGTGAGGTGGTATCTCATTGAAGTTTTGATTTGCATTTCCCTTATAGCTAATGATGTACAGCATTTTCTCATATATTTATGGGCTTTGTGGACTTCCACTGGAGAGAAGTTCCTTTTGAGTTCCTTAGCCCATTTATTGATTGGATTATTTGTGAGTTTGGACTTTAGTTTCTTTAGTTCCCTGTATATTCTGGATATTAGCCCTCTGTCTGAGGTGTTAGCAGGCAAAGGTTTTCTCCCATTCTGTAGGTTCTCTCTTGATGCTCTTGACTAGATCTTTGGCTGTGCAGAAACTTTTTATTTTAATTGCATCCCATTCATTTAATTTTGATTTTACCGCATGAGCCATGGGAGTTTTGTTAAGGAAGTAGCTGCCTACTCCTATATGCTGTAGTGATGACCCTACTTCTTTTTCTAGTAAGTTTAAAGTTGTAGGCTTAATATCCAGGTCTTTGATCCATTTTGATTTAATTTTTGTGCAGGGTGAAAGATAAGGATCCAGCTTCAGTTGTCTACAAATGGCAGTCCAGTTTGTCCAACACCATTTGTTGAACAGGCTATCTTTCTTCCACACTATACTTTTGCCCCCTTTATCAAAGATCAAATAGTTAAGGATATGAGGGTTTGTCTCAGGATCTTCTATTCGGTTCCACTGGTCTTCGGTTCTGTTTTGATACCAATACCCCGCTGTTTTTGCTACTACAGCTCTGTAATATAATTTCAGGTCAGGGATTGAGATACCCCCTATTTCTTCCTTTCTATAGAGTAGTGTTTTGGCTAGTCTGGGTCTCCTGTTGTTCCATATGAACTTGAGAATTGCTTTATCTATATCTCTGAAAAATGCCATAGGTATCTTGATGGGGATTGCATTAAATCTGTACAGGG
>PVKS010020885.1:0-36105 GCA_004027875.1 Aplodontia rufa
GTAATAATCCCAAAGTGAAAAAGCCCTGTCTATTAGCAGGTGAATGGATAAGAAAACTGTGCTTCCAGAACATTCTGCACAGGCATCAAAACACCAAAGAGACCCTTTTAAAATTGCAGACATTGGGCTGGAGCAGAGGCTCAGCGGTTACGGCCCTTGCCTGGCATGTGCGAGGATGTGGGTTCAAACCCCAGCACCACGTACACAATGGAGTGTCAGAGCAACATAGGCCACTTGAAAAGCTCAATAAAATTGATTCTCTCTTTCTCTATGTATTTCTGGCCCTCTCTTTCTTTAAAAAAAATGCAGACATAATACCCAGGAAGTAAAGAGAACCTACTGTGCATCCCCTCAACCTCATCCAAGTGATAAATAAGAGTTAAATAAACATGAAGCTTCATTTCCTCATTTGTACACCAAGTGAGTGAATCAGCTTACCTATATATTTATATCCTTCTTCTCCATTTACTATAGGTCTCAGCCAGGTAGACTTCAGTCTGGTATTGTTGCCCACATGGGCACCCAGAGGAGGGTAGAGAGTAAATAACATTTCAATTGCATTAGACCTTTTGATGACTTCAGGATACCTGCGAGGCTTGTCTGTAAACAAAGAGAAAAAAAGAACAAGGAATTTTTTTTAAAGTTTTAGACATTTTAAACATGTCTTGCATGTTTATTTTAGGATATGCAAATTAGAAGCTACTTAACATTTTGAAAACTAAATGTTACTTTGAAAACATGGGTTTTCTGTCATCACAGTTTCTTTACCAAAAATCTTACTGTTCATAAAATACCTTGCAAAAATTAAAGAGTAAAGGTTTCACTAATAGTATCTTCAAGCATTACCTGTTTGTTAAAGCTATAGGAAGAAAAAATAACCAATGTACAGCCTTATACATTCTATAATGTAATCATCATGACCATATATTTTTAATTGCTATGAAACCATGGAATCAGATTAATCTTTCAAAATTGTTAGGAGTAAATGTAAAGTTACATAAACTGGAAATACTGAAAGAATTGACAGTCTCAGTCTATGCTTTTTTAATAGAGAATTACAAATTCTGTAACTGATTTTATAAAAAAAAAGGGTAGGGGAAGAGAGAAAGAGAGAGCATTAATTTTATTTATTTTTTCATTTGGCCTTTGTTTCTCTAATACTCAGTTATGTATGTGGTGCTGGGGTTCACAACCAGGTCCTCATGAAGCCAGGCAAGCGCTCAAACAGCGGAGCCCCCGCTCCAGCCTCTGTAACTGATTTTTTATCTGACATTTACACAGCACTCATTAGATACACAAATTCCTTCAAGTGTTTAAACACATTAACTTATTCTACCTTTTATAACATACCAATAAGGTAGGTCCAATATTATTTTCTTTTATGTGAAGAAATTGAGACCCAGAGATGTTAAGGAACTTGCCTAGATCCGTCTATAAGTGAATCAGGTAGGATGAGGCTAGCTAAGGAAGCTCCAATAAATCTTGTCAATTAATCATAACCTGCAATGCTGGATGAAAAACTGGAATTAAAATATAATTTGAATTGCACAGTGAAAAAATATCTCTGCCTACCACCTTTGCTCCTCGAGTTTGCAGTTTCCATTTTCGGTTGCTAAGGCAGTATCCTGATATTGAATGGAACAATCTTCTGAGCCATTAAAGCGACTCTGCTTCAATACATTTCAAGAGAGATACCAATGTAGACCTCCATTTAAAACCTTGCTATGTTTTCCTTCCTTTCCTCTCCTCTCATTTGCTTTTATTTTGTAAATGTCACACTTTCTGGTAAAGTAAAAGGCAGTATGATATCATGATTAAGAAAGTAGATTTCTACTTTCTGATATGGGCATTGAGTCAGCTGTTATCCTCACAGCTCCAAAGCCATCCTGGTCCTGCTTGTGAGACTAGAACGTTTCTTCTCTGCCATATGGCATTATATTAGGTGACAACCGCAAAGGGCAGTTGACGGAACTAGAGAATGACATATCTCTTCTTGGTTCTGGGTGCTTCTTGTTGTAGGCTCCTGTTGTAGTACACAGGGCACAGCTGCCCCTGACAGCTTCCTGATGCCGTGCATGGCATCCTCTGTCCTCCCACCACTGGGAGCTTCCTAGAGAGTTCCATGGACAGGACCTTCCAGTAAATGGGTTTTCTGTGAGCTCCACAGTGTGACATCTCCCTAGGGATAGCTTCCTCAGGGACCCCAGAAAGTGGCTTTTCATGAGGTCAACTAGCATGTCACCACAGAAGACTCGCCACCATTCACTGAGCCGCATCTACACCTTCTACAAGGAGGTGTGGACCCCTGGGTGGGAGCAAGTGGTTTTCTTTAAAATGTGCTTTTTCCTTAGGTATTCTGCCTCAGATCAAGTTGTAGATGTGACTACATGTATCTGTGCTTCTCGAATTCTTGAGAGTTCTTTCTATGCCTTAGGGGATAATCAGTTACTTCATTTCCTGTTACACTTAAAAAAATCTTCATAGTTTCCTTGCTCAAACTACTGAATACTTCCTTTCTCCTGCCTGGATCCAAACTCTTACAGCCAAACTAGAATTCTAATAATTCTTGAACCATGTTTAATACAATTTAAATTATTAAACATATCAATTTGTCTTCTAGCAGACAATATTGACTTCTTAGGTTTGTTTTAGGATTAATGATATCTAAGCACTAGGTGAGTGCTTGTTCATTTTCATGTACTATTATTTCAATGATAAGAAAAACTGTGAGAATAAATATATTATTTCTTTCTTTTCGTCTTAACTCTGCTTTTCTTTTTCAATGTGATACTAGGGATTCAATCCTATAGTGCTCTGACACTGAGCTACATTCCCAGTCCTATTTATTTATTTTTTACTTTGAGACTGGGTTTCACTAAGTTACCCAGGCTGGCCTTTAACTTGTGATCTCCAGTCTCAGCCTCATGTGTAGCTGGGATTACAAGCATGTACCACCCACCTAGCTACGTATTAGAGAACTGTATCTGCTTCTTTTCTAAAATGGGAAACTTAAAAATTATTCTTTTCTGGCGCTTGAGGATTGACTCAGTGGTTTCAGTGCTTGCCTTGCATGCACCGGGACATGGGTTCAAACCCCAGCACCACATACGCAACAGTGTCGAAGCAGCAAAGGTCAGATGGGAACTGAATTAAATTGATTCTCTCTTTCGCTCGTGTCTCTCTCTCTCTCTTAAAAAAAAATTTCCTTCTAACAAAAACAAATGCAAAACCAAAACACCCTCACATATGTTCAGGTATGTGTTTATAATAAATATATCACCTCTATAATTCTAGATTCCCCTCCCTCTTATGTCAACAGAAGAAGGGAGCTAAGACTATCATAAAGCTGAAGCATAAATCCTGAATTACTTTTCTGCTCTATTCAGACTTTGAGAAGTTGAGGGGGGAGATCCCCAAGCAGTAGGTGGCTTTTCCGGTTTTGAAGGAGGCTAAGGATGAAGAAGGACATCACAAGGAATCAAGTAGCTACATACACTAAATACAATCCTGAACTTCTCCATTACATATAAAATAAGGAAATAAAATAGTTCAGGGCTTCTTTTCTAGACCATGAAAAAAAAAATAGGACAAACTAGGAGTAATGGCAGTTGCTTAGCGTGAAAGGACCAAATTGCACTTAAGGCTTCTCCCTTCCCAAGCATCTACGTCTCTCATGTTCCTTCAGCTTAAAAATGACACTTAGTAACTGACTCTGTTTGATAGAAGTATACTTATTAGTTTTAATAAAGTAATTCATTCTCCATAAAGACAAATGCTTCAATTTCAGGCAAATAAAACATCTACACTAAAATCTAAGTGATGGTAATGTTGGAACTGCAATTTTCTTTTGCTGGCTTTTTCTTACTGGCTAAATTTAACTCCAAGGTAAAAATAAAAAAAATATACTTAATATTAACACAAAGATCACAGGTTAGAAAGGATGGCAACAGGTAATAGAGGTTTTCTTCCACTGAAATATTATGCATTCATTAAAATACTAATCTGTCTCTCACGTGAAGTTTTCAGTATGAGATAACGTATAGACTTGAACTTGTGGACAAATATCTCTAATCCACTATAAATATGACCAAGTTCTAAATGCTCTACTTTTGATATCTTGGGACTATGAGTTCAAAGCACTTTATGTTGCATTCATTTTTTTATTTGAAAAAAAATGAATATCACACTTTTTGTCATATCATTTTTATTTAAGCCTTTTTCTGTTCATTGGTAAATTTAAGAATACCAATTTATCAATATTAAAAATTATATATCTTAGATAAGGGAAAATGAATCAAGAAACCTTAATTTCTTTTAAGCTGAAGTATAAGGTCTTAAAGATCACTTATGGAGGAAAACATTAAGATTCAAAACCACAGGATAAAATGGTTAAGGAGTTAAACAATATATTCCAGAATGATATAATTTACAAAAATAAAAGCAAGAACCACTAATCTCATATTATGATTAAATATTGACAATACTTAATTTAAGAGCAAAATTGTCCATTAACACTAGACTGACACCTAAATGAAGAATATAAACAGCACCATATCTACATATTTTTGTGGTCTTCCTCCATTCTCTAGGGGAATTAAAGGTATTTGGAAGGAAAACTTTGTTTCTTTAATTCTCATTACATAAGTTTTTTAGAAATAGTACATTTTTAATAAAATAAACAAATATGAAGTTTTAAGCTGTTGTCTAGTTATAAGTAAATATTTATCAGAAAAGTTACCTAACAATTTGAATTTGGGAGAAAATAGCAAAAATTTTAATGTTTTGTGTATGCTGCTTCTTGGAAATAAAAGGCAACTTGGGTTATTTTCCCCTTGGGTTTTTTCTGAAAGAGCAAGATTAATTGCTTGAATAAAGATAGGCTTATATAATTTATAAATGTGTATGTGTTCCATTGTACTGTATTTGATTTCTTTCATAGAATAATAAGCTTAAAAGCTAAAGAAAATTAGAGACTTGCTATCTCCATTTTAAAAGTACTTTAAAGTAGATCTTCTATAAAAATAAGTGTATGTATACACATGTATATGTACATATAAAATTAAGTAAAAGAAAAACAGATTAACAGGCAATAAGATAAAATGAAGTGGCAGAAATAATAAACAGGTTGCTTTTAGTGGTCCATAGCAAATTGACAGGAGATGTTAGTTAAATTGATAGCAAATATGAGCCCAATTTATTGTTATTGTCTTGAAGAAATTGGGCGAAAGTTCATGTCATGTAGTTTAGGAATGTATTGAGATAATCTTCAGCAATAGTACAAAACAGAGAAAAAAGACAGATGAATTCAACTGGATGAAAGCAGAGAACCTGAGGAATGGGAAGGTAGCTAAGTGTGTGAGCCTCTGGGAAGCAAGGACCACCCCTGAGAGGGAGGGAAAAGGGATATGGACTGTTTATCAAATGACCCCCCCCCCAACCTTGCCTCTCAATGATTACTCCTCTTTGAGTTAGAAATACCTTTTTTAATATCACATAGAAAATGATAATTAATACACTGTGATTTGCTCATAGTTAAGATGTTCATTATTTTCCTTTAACCCTGAAACATAGCTAAGAGACATTACACTGACAGCCAGCCTATATAACTTGTAGACAGGTTTTCATGGGACTTCTTGACTGCACCTCAATGTCTTCTCGGTTCAGACATTGATATGAATTAAACATAACCAGTTGAGAGAATGGTGAAAGAACATTCAACAAGGCTGTCAAGGTAGGGCAAATCTGGATTCCTCAAGACTCATGGAAGAATGTGTGTCTGTGCTTAGATATACGCATCTGTGTATATCTTGGAGTTTTAGACGCATGATTTCTCATATAAGTTATCATGTATTTAATATGCATGTTTTATGCTCCAGCTATCTGATTTAGAAAGTAAGATTAAAGTTAATATGATAAACCAGACACTTGGTGGTTAAAAATATGATTCTCATAAAAGAAAATTATAAGATTACCTCTTGGTCAAAATGATGCCTTACACCCCATTTAATAGTTCTGCTAAACATTGCCTCTGCTTAGGATGATTGTTCTCATCACTGAGTAATAAAAGAAAAAAAAAAGGAAGGGGGTTGGGCACAAGGGGGCATGACTGTAATTCCAGTGGCTGGGAAGGTGGAGGCAAGAAGATTGGAAGTTCAAAGTCAACCTCGGAAAGGCCTTAAGCAACTTAAGGAGACCCTGTCTCAATATATATATATATATATATACACACACACACACATATATATATTTTAAAGGCTGGGGATATGAATGAGTAGTTGAGCACCCCTGGGTTTAATCCCTGGTGCCAAAAGATAAAGAATATATAAATAAAATAAAAATAAAAATGGGTTTCATGAGTTCCATTACTACTTTATGTCTCCCATTCTTAACAGCCTAACTGCTGTTTATCTGATGATTTACCCCCAAATCTGGAATCTTCCATTAGATTCTAAAAGGGATGCTTATGTTTCAGACTGTATCGAATTGTTTCACTTAGGATTAAAATTAGAAATAAAAAGGTAACATATTTTTCCATCTGAGAAATGCAACTGTCAATTAATTTATATTGTCATATGATTTTCTACTTATATGGTAAAAAAAAATCCCCTATACTTATTCCCATGAGGTTCTGATCAGTTTTACAAACTAAAGAACATCCCCTCTTTATTGCATGATAGAATGCAAACGTTTTTCCCTCAAAACCTTTGACATCATTCCAGAGAAATCACCAAGGACTATGAACAAATATAAGCATAATTACATTCTGATATGTAATGTTTTGGGTGAAACTTTTTTGTTACTGACTTCAGTTACTAAAAATATAACTTTTTTCTTTATTAGTTGTCATGAGAAATTTGAAAGGAGCAATTCACACTCTCCTATTTGGTGGTACGTATGAATCCCGATTTTATGTATATATAATATATGTATATCTCAATAAAAGCTTTTTTAAAACAGGGATTCATACACAGATTCTGTGTGGCAAACTAAGTGGCCCATGAAATAATTGAATCCATGATGCAAGGTCTTTCTTCCATGTTTCATTCAAAATATCTAGCTAACTCAAATATGAATAATTATTTATGATTTTTGAAATACAAAAATCTGTAATGGCATGCTTTTTTAACAGAAAATTAAGATGCAAGTTTCATTTTACCAGACAATAAATTACACAGGGAAGACAGAAAACTTGAGAAATTTTATTAACAAACTGGAAATTAGAATATTTATGCATCCGAAAACATTAATTTTAATCTTCTTTTGAAGTGACTGAGGAAATTATGGGTCTTATATTCATTTATTTAATTGGTCTGATACCATTTTTCTGTTAAAAATCCAAACTAAAAACACAATGGTTTCTTCTTCTTTTTTTGTTTATTTTTCAGAACCTTTGTTTTTAATCTTTTTTTTATTTATTAAGAAATTTATTTGTTGAACAAATATGCTTCTAACAAAATATATATATATATATACATATATACAAAAATTGGACATATACATATATTTCTAGGAAGCATTCATTATAGAGCATGTCATAAAGGTACTATTTTAAATTTCTTTAAAATAAATTCAACATAATTGGTAGCAATTCCATGGAATCAAAAGTATGAACCCTAAAGACAATGTATATTTTACATTAATTTAAGTGTAATTCCAACATTGTCAAGAACACCAAGTCCCCCAAACAAAATGTTAATCCATGATGTTAAAATAGAAGAAATATAAAATTATTTCTTTATTTATTGAGCAGTTATTATGTGCTAGACACTTTGTTAAGTAATAGGAATAAGCAGAGCAGAGAGATCCTCTCCTTCATGGAGTTGATGGTCTATTAGGGAATCAGATAGATAAAAAAGTCATATACAAATACATACAAATTGTTACTTATGTACCAATAGAAAAGGACGCATTGATATGAGAGAAAAAAAGAGGAGAGTGAGCCATTTTAGATTGGTTTGTAAAAAACTGATTTGATAAGGATTAAAAGCAAAAGAGTATTTATAGGGATACAAATATCAAATGCCAGAAGGCACAATTTAAAAGTTCTGGTATCCAATAAAAATTACCAGCCATGCAAAGAAACAGGAACATGAAATCCATACTGAGAAGAAAAAAATGAATCAATCTCAATAGACCCACAAATAATACAGAATTAATACACAATGACATTAAAACAATTATCACACATTGCATATGTTTGAGAAGTTGAAGGAAAGATTAAACATGCTAGAGACATGAATGAAATAATAAAGACTAAAATCTAACATCTAGAAATGAAAAATATCTGAGATTAAAAATGCATTTGATGAGACTAATGGCAGATGACACATTGCGTAAACTGAGTTAAATTTAAATCACAGCAACAGAAGCTGTGCAAAATGAAATGGGGAAAGAAGACTTTTACACACAAGGTTTCACTGAGCTGTGGGACCAACAAGAAGTAGCCTAAAACATGCATTAACTTAAGGCCCCTAACTAAAAGGGCAGAGCAGGAACAAAATAGAAAATCTGATGAAATAATAGCCAATTTCCCCAATTTCATGAAAACAATAAACTTACAGATCCAAGAAGCTCAACAAACCCCTGGCATAAGAAACTTGAATGAAACTATGGCAAGATATATCATAATAAAATTGCATAAAGAAATAATGATCTTTAAAACATTCAGAAGAATAGAGACTCATTATAGACACAGAAACAAAGACAAGTATTAGAAGCTATAAGGTTTCAATACTCTTCCCAAAATAATGGATGGAACAAATAGAAAATCATTAAGGAAGCAGAGGAATTGAATAATACTACAGCAACTTAATGAAATTGATAAAACATTTCAACCAACAGCAGCATAATACATATTATGTTTAAAAGCACACAAAACATGCTACACAATAAATTAATACATTCTCCAGTAAAAATGTCTTAATAGATTGCAAAGGATTCAAGTCACACAATGTTCTAGGACTAAAAAGGAATTAAGTGAAAAATCAGAAACATATAGAGTTCTGCAAAATCCTCAAATAGTTGAAAATCACACAAAACACTTCTAAATAACCCAAGGTCAAAAAACTAATTAGTATATATTTTTAGTTGAATGAGAATGAAAACATAATATATTAACATTTGAAGGCTGTCAGAAAAATAATGCTTTGAAATCTATAATACCAGATGCCTAGATGAGAAATGAAGTACTTCCCAAATCCAAGAGTCAAGCTTCTACCTTAGGCCTCTAGAAAAAGAAAAGCAAATGAAACCCAAACTAATACTAAAGGGAAAAATGAAAATCAGAGCAGAAAATAGTGAAATATAAAACAAAAAACAATAGCAGAAAAATCTAAGAACCTAAAATTGGTTAATACCATTAACAGAATTGATAAGATTTGAGCCTTGGAAAAAGACCGAAGCTGGGGCTGGAGCAGTGGCTCAGCGGTTACGGTGCTTGCCTGGCATGCGCGAGTACACGAGTTTGAACTCCAGCACCACACACACAACGAAGTGTCAAAGCAACGAAGGCCACATGGAAGACTCGTTAAAAAAAAAAAAAAAAAAGATTGATTCTCTTTCTCTTTCTCTCTCTCTCACTGTCCCTCTCTCTTTAAGAAAAAAAAAAGACCAAAAAAGGTCCAATATAAGGAATAGGCAAGACTGCATTCCACATCACTGTAGTATCTATAGGTACTAAAAGGATTACATATATAGGAGAATACTATAAACAATTCAATGACAATGATGAAATTGATAAATTATTTGAACTCAAATTAGCAAAGTTCATTGGAGAATAAATAAGCAATATCTATGAAATAAATTCAATGAGTGAATAAACACCAGCCCACAAAATCCCCCAGGTTCATGTGGGTTCTCTGATGAATTCCACTTAGTCTTTAGGTGGAAAATGATAATAATTCTATGAAGTAACTTTCAAATATTTGAATAGGAAGGAATGCTTACCAATTTGTTATTTGACTAAGAATTATTCCAATGCAAAAATAAGACAAAGGCATTATAAGAAAATGACAGAAAAACTACAATGTCATGATTGTCCAAAAAGTCTTAAAATTTAAATAAACTAAATCCAATGTACAAAAAGGATAAAGCATCATGAATAAGCAGGCTTTTTACCCCAGAGATTTGGGGTTAGTTTTAACAACTAGCTTAAGACCCCCAAAAAGATGATCAATTGACTGAAAATCTGTCAAGTAATTCCACCATGTCAATATGATGGCTGACTAAAAGCTCCTAGCACTGCTAGCTCCAGTGCACAAAATAATAAATAAACAACTACACTTGGAACAAAATCACTAAAGGAAAACACCACAGACCAGAAAAGGAGCAGTAGGAATCCTGCAATGCACAGAAACCCAGGACGCTACCTAGAGCAGGGAAGGAAGTCTCTTGCCTCTGCTGCCTCACCTCCTGGAAGTGACCCCCAGGTCAGCACCAAGAACTTCCCTTACAGGGAAAAGATGAGCAGTAAGATCCAGCATCCGCCATTACCACCGTAAACACCTCCTTGCTACTGGGGACACCTTCAGCCCTTGCAGCCTCTGAGTCCAACTTGGGGAGCTCCCCAGACTCCACAAGGAAAAGAGCTGGCACTGTGCCACCTTGGAACTAGAGCCACTGCTAGGTGCATCCTACTCTGAGGGGATGGGTAGCAGGAAGTGGGTAGCTACTTCCTCTCTCCACTCCTGAGGCTCAGCTGTCACTAGGCACACCTGCCACCCCCAGCTTGTAGGACACCAGACTTTACGGCTATGCTCTAGTCCCCAACGCCAAGCTACTGCCCAGCTACTCCACCCACCTCGCCCAGTCAATACTGCCCCCTCCTCTAAGGCAGAATCAAATGGTGTCTTACACACCTCCACACATGAAATCTCATCGACCGTAAAGACCTCTTTTGTTGTTACTCCCATTTTACCAAGACTTTTTTTTAAAGACCCAGAGAGGTGACATTCATTAAATGTCCCACAATTCTGAATGAAGCCTAGATTCCAAACTTAGATTTGTTTGATTTAAATTTATTTAACCTATGCCATACTAAATATAACACTACTTTACAATTTCTTAAAATTAATAGTTTCCTCTCTCTCACTTGTTTCTATCTATGGTTACCAGAAAATTTTGAGAAACTTCTCCTTTTGGATTACATCATAATTAAGACTACCTGGAAAAGTAACGCCGTATTTGTTCCCAAATAAAAGCTACATTGATTTTAGCAGTCTCTCTGATTGTCCTCTGTAGCCTCCTGTCAGTTACTGGGGTCATCACCAAGGGGAGAGCAAAAGCTGGACCATGTAAATATGCCCTGCAATAGAAAAAAGTCTTCTAACAGGTATTTCCAGAACAGGCCTTGGGAAAGCTGATTTTTGTTTTTCTGGGGAGTGGGGCTAGAGAGGGTCCTGGGGATTGAACCCCATGGTGCTTAACCACTGAGTCACCTTCCCAGTCTTTTTTTATTTTTTATTTTGAGACAGTCTTTCCTTAAATTGCTTAGGGCCTCACTAAGTTGCTGAGGCCAGCTTTCAACTTCAATCCTCCTGCCTCAACCTCCCAAGTTGCTAGGATTACAGGGGTGCTCCACAGCACCTAGCTGATTTTTTAAATAAATCTGAAAAAATCTAAAACAAAGTCTAAAAAATAATAATTTTTTGCTATTAGTTGACCAATCAATCAATCAACCAAATAAATACTGTGCCATCAGAAGCCGGTTGGATGAGAAAAGAAAAATGGTACAAAAGTGACATCAAAATTATTAAAAATAATTCACAAAAAAGACTAAAAAGAAGTATATCGTAGTGACTATATTCTGCTTTAGAGATGGAATCTAGGAATAAATTTTAAAATTCTTCTTTCTGTAACATTTTCTGTAGCAGCCATTTTTCATTTTGAAACACGGTAATGAAAAAAATGTCTCTGCATTTTCTGAGAAAGAATTTCAGAAGTCAGAAATTGATGTATACTTACAAATAGATATAGATTTAATGAATGTTCCTTTATAAAACATGAATAACTGGTGTCATTTTAAGAATGATAACGGCAGTGATATTTATACACTATCAATTTAAAAGGAATATGGTGAATTGAATTTATTTATTATTATTGCCATATACAAACTTTCTACAATTAGAAAAATAAAGCAATCTGATGACTAAAAACAAACAAAAAGCCCAGAATGTCAGCAATTTCTTTTCACAATAATTTTGAATATACAGTTTATTAAAATCCATATTACAAACTAAAGAAATGAAAAATATTTTCAAAATAAGACAACTAAATTAATTTAATGTAGTGATCAAAATATTTTTGCTAAATTAGAATGTAGCTTGTATAAATCCTGAATCAATTTTTCATTTTTAAAAGTACCATGTACATGGGCTGGAGCAGTGGCTCAGTGGTTATGGCTCTTGCCTGGCGTGTTCAAGGACATGGGTTCAAACCCCAGCACCACGTACACAATGAAGTGTCTGAGCAGCAACAATAAATTAAATAAAATTGATTCTCTCTTTTTCTCTCTCTCACAGTCCTTCTCCCTCTTAAATACACACACACACACACACACACACACACACACACACACACACATCCAAATAAGCAATACTGGGGCTGGAGCAGTGGCTCAGTGGTTACGGCGCTTGCCCAGCATGCACAAGTACATGGGTTCAATCCCCAGCACCATGTATACACGAAGTCTCAGAGCAATGAAAGCCACATGAAAAACTAATAAAATTGATTCTCTCTTTCTCTCTCTCTCTCTCACTATCCCTCTCTCTTTCAAAAAAATATGAGCAATACTAAAATGCTAAAACTAAATTAAAATGTTAAAACATGAAAAAAAAAAAGAAATTAATGTAGACTTCCTACTTTACTTCCTTTCCCCTTCCTGTTCATGTCATACTGAGTCAGTTTTGGAAAGATAAGTTGAGCTTGGCTCTGGGACACCAAGATGGGCATTTCTGGATGGAAGAGAAGGAAGTGCAGTAACTCGTACACCCGGAAGCAGCAGAGAAGACAGATGAGAGGAAGCTCAGGGGAGGAACCCAGACAAACAACTCTGCAAGCACCACAGGAGAAGACTTCAACCATCTTACTGGGAAAACAAAACTGAAGAGGCACTGTACTAATCACTGTATTTAAATTATCTTAGACATCTGAGAAATAATGATTTCATTACATTAAAATAAGATCCACAAAGAATATACAAGAAGCTTCCCTAAAGCAGTACACAGTGAGTTTAATAAATAATTCTGAATACATAAGCAGAATGCATTTAGGAAAATAGAGACATTGAAACTGCCAAGATTTATTTTAAAAAATATATACATATATATGCAGTAAGTAAATTTATGAGCCAAGATTAATGAAAAGCAGTCAGAAATGAGTGAAAACATGGAGCGCATTTAATCTATAAAAAATGTAAGATTATTCTCTAATCCTCTTAGTATTTTTTTGACTTTTCTTAAATGCCAATCGTTTAAAAATTAAGTAACCCTGCTGTGTGATAGGCTTTAATTTGTTAATATGTAGTTTGCAAGACAGAAAAACAACAGAGAAATTCATTTTCTCATAGAAAAGATTAGAACACTTAGATTCAAACTATTTCATACAATGCTCTTATAGACAAATTAGTTGGTATCTTAAACATTCTGAAATCTAAACCAGAATTTAACATTTTAGTAGTAAAATCATTTCTCCAAATGGTGAATAGAGGAATTTAATAATTGATTTATAGGTTGCAAACAGACAAATCCAACCTACATAAACAATTTAGTTTCCATTATCCTCTGTAAAATACTAAGTTTTGAGACTCTGCTTTACCACAGATTAAATAGTTTATCTTTTGGGTGCCCTAGGCAGCCATCCAGTCTAGTAAATGGCTAACGTAAGTCATGACAATAAAGTTCGATGGAGGGTTTCTGCTATTTTGCTTTCAGCACCACTAGATTATAGTGGGAGTGTGAATCCCTGTCTAATGCCTTCAAAATGTTCCCTTATGTTTCATAGAGTGGCTTTGACTATGCAGAAACGAAAAAGTTCCAAATACCTAAAGAAACATTATACTCCCTTTTCTAAAAGGCTGTGCTACAATCATATATTCGAGATGAATCTAAATCAAGGGTTGCTTCTCTTAAGACACACAGAGGAGGCATGAAGGTGAAGAGTGCTCCGTCCTGAGGTTCTTATTACTTTGACTTCCCTCAAGGTCAAATGCAGCTTTCTTGGCCATTTGCCTTTGTCTTACCAGTGGTTGGCACTTGAGGAGGTACTCACTAAAGGTGGGCTGTTGGGTTAACTGCAAAGAGAACCAAGAAGTAGTAACCACACACACACACACACACACACACACACCTCTCCTCCAGTTATTTTCCTTTTCTTTATTGTAGAAAAGTATGTATAACGTAACATTTACCATTTTGCCATTTTTAAGTGTACAGGGCAGTGGTATTAAACACATTCATGATGTTGTAAAATCATCACCACTATCCAACTCCAGAGCTCTCATTTTGCAAAACTAAAACTCTATGAGCACTATACAGTAACTAATATTCCCTCCTCCCCTAGTTCCTGGCAATCAGCTTCCTACTTCCAGCCTCTGTGAATTTGCCTGCTCTATGGAGCTCATATAATAAATGCAATCCTACAGTATTTGCCTTTTTATGACCTGCTTATTTCATTTAGCCTGATTTCCTTTCCTCCAGGTTCACAGGTTGTGGCATATGTCAGAATTTTCTTTATTTTTCAAGCTGAATAATATTCCCTTCTATGTGTATACTACAGGGGACTTGCACATTCATCCATCCAGGACAGCTCAGTTGCTTCCATCTTCTAACTACTTCGAGAAAACACTGCTTGGAATGCAGAATTGTTCAAGAGAATCAGCTTTCAGTTCTTTGCATATATATCTGAAAGTGGAATTGCTGGATCATTGGTAGAATGCATCCTATTTTTAACTTTTTGAGGAGCTGTCATTCTATTTTCCATAGTAGCCTTAACATTTTACATTCCTACACATCAGTGCACAGGGATCTGATTTCTCTATATCCTCATGGACGCTTGTTGTCGTCTCTGTTTCTGAAAGAAGCCACCTTAATGGGCATGAGGTGGTATCTAGTGATAGTTTTCATTCGCATTTCCCTAATGATTAATAAAGTTGAGCACCTCTTTATGGGCTGATTATCCATTTGTGTATCTTCTTTGGAGAAATATCTATTCCAGGTTTTTTTTTTTTTTGTCCATGTTAGATTTGGTTGTTTTTCTGTTGCTGAGTTTTAAGGGAGCTCCACATATTCTGGATATGAATTCCTTGTACAATAAGCAATTTTCACGTATTTCTCCCATTGTGTGCTGTGCTCATATGCCCCAAATATTTTTTATTAATTTTAAAATCTAATTTTAACTTGGTTTTAGGATTTCAGAGGTGAATGCAAATGGGCAGACACAGTACATTTTTAGCTGTATAAGATATTCACTCAAGAGTTACCAAATAAATAAAAAAATTTTGAATTATTGTGTTAAAAAAATCTCTGGAATTTTTTTTTCTTTGGTACAAGATGCAGAGTCACATAAGAGGATAGATAGTAATATAATGATGGAAAGAAAAAATGGAGAAAAGAAGGGAGAGAGGAAGGAAGAGAGGAAGGGACTTGGGGAGGGATTGGACAGGAACAACCAAAGCGTTCATTGATGGAAAGGAAGAGAGGAAAGGATCAGATGATTAAATATATAAATAAACAAGTAGACACAGAATGCTAAAATGCTCTTTAATATCCACCTTTGTCACATAAACCAAGAGGTACTGACAATCATTGGAAATTATTATCTGTAATAAAAGAAAAGTGTCTGATTTTATATCTATGTTCATAGCAGCTCAATTTACAATAGCTAAATTATGGAAACAACCCAGATGTCCCTCATTGGATGAATGGATCCAAAAACTGTGATACATATATACCATGAAATTTTACACAGCAATTAGAAACAATGATATAGCTGCCTTTGAAGGTAAATGGATGGCTACAGATGAAATCATGCTGAGTGAAATCAGCATAATCCAGAGAACCAAGGGTCGAATGTCTTCACTCATCTGTGGAGGCTGGAAGTAGACCCTGGCCATTGAGAAAGGAGCTCTAGTATCATGTGTTAAATCTGGATAAGTTGTAATGTTATACAACCTAAGACATTTTTAGAGATGTTTTAGGAAGGGGAGGGGAGGGATAAGGATGGGTAATTTGGGGGGCACTCTTGGGGGTAAATCTAAGTCTTCAGAATCTATATACATATGATATTATTTCATTAAAAAACTTACATGATTGTTCAACAAATAAATTTCTCAATAAAAAATAAATAAAAAGAATTTGTAAAACAAAAAAGTGTCTGATTTTAAAAATTTTGATTTCAAAAAATCTTGCTTGCCCCAAAATACTAGAATTATACAATTTGAAAACTTTCTGTTATAAAAGAAATCAAGTGAAAATACATCATTTGGACAGTGTTTGAACTCCAAACAAATAAAGGGTCACAGAATTCTACTGTCCCTGGTGAGGTGACACTAAGGACCACTTTCACCATATTAAAACATCAAAAACATATCCCCTTCATTAGAATTTTAAAAATACCTCTTATGCTTCATCCGTTCTTTGTTTACATCAGCTTGGATTAGAAAATGTCAAAGAAAAGAAACATAAGGAAATACATTACTTTTGATTTTATTTTCAGTGTTGAAATTAATTGAGAAAAAAGGACTAAAGATTCAAGCATGGAAAATTTCTCATCAATAGCAACCAAAGCCAATGAACTGAATAGATAATGTGTGTACATATTTATCCACCATGAAGCTATACCTGGAAGTGCGGATCATTTTCAAAAGAAGAAATTTCCATCCAAACAGACTGAACTTGATCAAAACTTGGATTAGTCTCAATAGAAATTTCTTGTCTTGCACTATCCTGTAAGGTTGCTTAGTACGTTGCAGAAGATAGAAGAGATTTAGGACAAACCACATGCCCAGAATATAAATGGTGAAGTTGGCTTGTGGCACGAATAGAAGAAGATACATAAGAATTCCCTTAGAACTACTTGAAGAAAATAAAATCTAAGCCAGAGAGAGAAGATACAGAAGCCTAAGACCTGTTAATGAGCCAACTTCTGCTCTTCAGGAGCCTCTTTTTTTTTTTTAAGAGAGAGAGAAAGAGTCAATTTTTATTTATTTTTTCATCTGCTTTTTGTTTTTCCGACACTTAGTTGTGTATGTGGTGCTGGGGTACAAATCCAGGTCCTCGTGCATTCGAGGCAACTGCTCTACCACTCCAGCTCCAAGAGACTTCTTTTTACATAAAGGATTAGAAAATGTGAAGGTAATAATTCTGCCTTATAAAAACTGGGTGTTTTTACAGGCTTTATCCATTATGTATGTATTATCACCTGTTACATAAATTATACTTAAAAGGGCTCTATATGTAATTTCCATTAAGTGGATCTATGAATTGCTAGAGGATCTTGTTAATGTTAATATTTTATATCTGTCCTGCCTAAGTGCAGGGCATAATTTGTTAGGTTTTGGGTGCAGCCTGAAACTCTGCATTCCTAACATAAGCCCAGTTGATATCAACAGTGCTGAAATCTATGTGCTTTGAATGCAAATGTTCTCACAGCCTGGTGGCCTATGCAGGGAAGGATCTTCCTCAGAGGCAGACCACAAACAGAATAATGACAATTCAGAAAGAATATAACTTCTTGAGAATATAACAAACAGCTGTATAGAAGGGCAGGCCAGTGTCTTAGTGTCCTTGTGTTTCCTTGGCTGTCTGAAGACACAGAAGGCAGAGGAAGAAGTGTCAGATGCAAATAAAAATCTACCTGTCTCTACCCATGCCTACAACAGCCCCAATCCACAAAGAGTACAATGGATTTAATTTCAATAAAGTAATCAGAATGCCTCCTACTGTTTGAACTTCTGTCTTTTCCTGTTTATCTTTCAAGTACCTTTTCCTCCTTTTCTTACTTGGAGCCCATTAGTTATCATGGAAACAATGACTCTAGCAAAAATGAGGAGACAGACAGAAGTGTTTGCAACTGGTGGAAAGTGCCACAAATTGCCTTCAATTCTCAGAGCTGGCTTTACACCACAGTTGGAGGGCAGCAAAATTAAATCAGAGATTAGACTGCTGAATTATTCTGGATTTGACTCTAGAAGACAGGCTGCTAGTCTCTGCAGGAGAACGTGTGAATCTGAGCTGCAGAGAATGATCAGGCAATGAGCAGCACACTGAGAGAAAATGGATTTGTAGGAGGAAGGGATAAATAAAACTTCTCCATCCCTTTTCTACAAATTTCAAATATCCCTTTGGTGTGAGGTGCTGAAATTACTGCATTGAAAAATATGTTAGTGAGAACTTAGGGAAATAGCATGATTTCCATCATTTAGGGAACTTCCAGCCTCTGGTTAGGAGAAATAAAAAAAGACATACACCTTATATAAGGCTTGCATCTATGCATGTGGGCAAGGTGAAAACTAAAACTGGAGGTGTCCAGTGAAAAATCTGAACCCGGTTCCGTAAATTATTAAGACCAAAGATGATCAAACAGAGAGCTCTAAAATGAACTGCCACAAACAGGAGTACACCTTACTGCTGCTATTAGCCATAATTGGGTTTCAGGAGAAACAGAAGCCGAATGCAATATAGGTAATTAAAGAACAAGCTTTTGTTAACACTAGCAATCAAGAGGTTGTGATTTTATAGACTTTGAACATATTACGTGCCCTGAAACTTGTCTATTTTTAAACAGGTAGTGTATTTCTGTTTCCTGCCGCATTAAGGTATAATCCTAGCTAACAGACAGGTCGTTTTCTATACAAACTATTTACTATCATTTAGGGCAAAGAAAAGCATTTTAAGAACTCAGAATTACCATGGAAACCATATTATTCTTAATCCCTGAGGGCTGGGGAACAATCAGTTACAAAATCATGATAGCTAAATTATAAGTCCCTCAGTAGTATATTACTGTAACTACTGTCTCAATACTAAGCATTTGGGTTTTTATTTTGTTTCCTTTTAAAATGAATTCATTGTTTTTTATAAGATGCCTATAACATTTTGATTAGGTAACTTAAAGCAAACATGTTATTTCCATAATACGATAGCAGAGAATCAAAATTAAAATCATAGTGAATACAAAAGAATGATTACAATTGTCATACCAGATGTTCAGCATTTCTGGAGAAATAAAGAGTTTTTTAAAAAAATTTCAGAAGTAAAATACGAAAATACCAGAAGATGCAATATGCAGGACCTTTTCAGGAAGTCCTTAATCAGACTACTTTGATAGCAAAATTGACTCTCAAAGAGAAGAAATCAAAGCACATATTTTGTCCTAGGTTAGAAAGGAAAAATTATACAGTTCATTTTTTATCTGTTTTTCCTGTTTTATTGTACATGCAACAGTGCTACTCAGCTAATTAAAATGAGCTATTGACCTCAGAGGGTCCACAGCCACCATCCCGCAGAAAGCTCATGCAGTCCTAGCAAAGGGTGGTGCCCTTCATCACCTTCGTGATCATGAGAAGCTTAATTGCTCCTGCATCAGCCTCACCCTGAGATTGTACTCTAGTTCTACCACCTGGCTTCTACACTAGGTTCTCTTAAGTGGTCCTGAATTTCCATCTTAACTTCATTCCAAGACCAAGATTGTTCCTGCTTCCCAAACTGAATTTTTACTTTGCATAAGAGAGTTATATATTTCGAGTGGCATCTGATATTAGAAACTATTCTGCTTTGATCTTGCCTGCGCTCCCTGGACTAAGCACCCAGCCCCTGAAGCCTCTCTCTTGACAGTTGCAAATTTTGCTGTTTGGTCAGCAAGTGAAGGGGAATATTGAGATGAAATTTGTGTGTGTGTGTGGGAGAAGTGAGTGGTGTGGCCAACTGGCAAAAGACCCCTTGTTTGGTTTGGATGAAAGGTGTCCCCCAAAATCTCAATACATGAGATAACACAAAAAGGCTAAGAGATAAAATGATTGGGTTATGAAAGCCTTAACCCAGTCAGTGAATTAATCCCAGATGGGTAAGTAGAGGATGGTAGGGTGTGGCTGGAGAAGGGGGATTGTAGGGGGTGTGCCTTTGGAATTTATTTTTTATATGTGGTGCAGAGTTCTCTTGCTCTCCGCTTTGCGATGTGATGCCTTGAGCTGCTTCCCTCCACCATGATGTCCTGCCTCACCTGGATCCCCAAGGAATGGAATAGGGCACCTATGGACTAAGACCTCTAAAACTATGAGCCCCAAAATAAGTTTTCCTCATAAAATTGTTCTTTTAAGTTCTTTTAGTCATGGCAGGGGGAAAAAAGCTTACTAAAACACCTTTTAAAGCAATGTCTTTTATAATATGGACTTGCTTAGTGTGGGACCTGAGAGTAGAAGACTCTGCCCTCACTGCCTGGGCTCCAATCCTGACTAAGAATGCAAAAGTGTGACATTGGGGAAATTTCTTAAGCTATGTGTCTCTGTTTATTAATTTCTCTAATTAGAAAAGGATAATAATACTTATGAGGTTGTTTTAGAGAATTAGAGAAGTAGACACCTTCAAGTTACTTTACAATAGTGCCTGGAAGTTAGTGTACAGTAAATATTGGCTACTACTATTGTTATTATATTTTGTAGTCATGGAAACCAAATCCAGAGGTGCTCAACCACTGAACTACTTTCTCAGCCTTTTCTATTTTTTATTCTGAGAGAGGGTCTTAATAAGTGGCTGAGGGTCTCTCTAAGTTGCCAACGCTGGCCTGTAACTTGCAATCCTCCTGCCTCAGCCCCTGGAGCTGCTGGAATCACAGATAAAGGTGCCACTATGCCCAGCTAAATATGAGCTGTTATTATTTATTATTACTTTTTTTAGATAGAGGGAAAAGCATGTGAAAGTCTCCCAGTACATGTTCAGACAATATAAAGTAGGTCGGAGTGATTGGAATGAAGACAGCATGACTTTCATCAGTCTCAAGGCAGACAGGAGCAGGCCCAGTGGCCATAGGATAATGCCAGGCTCAAGATTGCACATTCTGGGTGTTGCTGGAGGTAAATCCCACAGACTCCCAAATTCTGGCCATCTGGCTTTTTCCTTCATCATGGAACAAGGGTTGTTGGACCCTTATGCAGCAAAGGGCTACAGTCATTATGACACAAGGGGAATAAACTCTGGAAACTAGGTACCAAGTGACACATAGTGAGCACATTCTCTCATTGAGGTTCCTGTAAAACACACTTCTGGACCCCAGAAGAAGACACACTCGAGCAATGCCGTGAGGCATAAAGGCACAATTGCCCCAAGCCTCCCTGGGGGATCTGAGAGCATAAGGAAAACACAATGGTTTTGCACTTGAGAGTCTTTATGGTCCTCTAGAGACACCTAGGAATATACCAACAGGGATGGACCTCCTTAGAGTCAATCAGTTCTGTTCATTATCAGGGAACACCTGAGCACTGACATTGTTAGGGTCCAGAGTTTAAATGTCCCCTAAAGGCTCAAATGCTAAAATCTTCCTTTCATCACCCAAGGAATATCATGAAACTTATAGGAGGTGGGTCCTACTGTAAGGAGGTTAAGTTACGGGGGATGTACCCTTGAAAGGGGTACTGGAACTCTGCTTTCTGGATGTCACAAGGCGGAAATCTGCTCAACCATTCACTCCCACTGTTATGGTTTAGATATGAGGTATACCCCCAAGCTCATGTGTTAGAAAGTGCAAGAAAGTCTAAAGGTGAAATGATTTGGGTATGAGAGTCTTACCCTAACCAGTTCATTAACCTAATCCACTGGTTTGGATCAACTGGGCGGAAACTATAAGCAGGTAGGGTGTGGCCAGAGGATGTAGGTCATTAGGAGTCTGTGACTTTAAGGTTCACAGTTTGTCCCTGGTGAGTTGAGCACTCTCTCTGTTTCCTAACTGCCATATCCTGATCTGCCTTCCTTCTCCATACCCTTCCACTCTGATGTTCTGCCCCATCTTGGGCCAAGAGCGAAGGAGTTTGCTGTCTATGAACTGAGTCCTCTGAAATCATGAGCTCCAAATAATCTTTTCCCCCTCTACATTGTGCCTGTCAAGTCTTTTGGTCACAGTGACAAAAAAGCTAACTAAAACACCCAACATAATGTCTTGCCATGTCATTGTCTCAAAAGTAACTGTGCTAAAAAAATACATATACGTATGTATAGACTTAAACCACTGAAACCATGAACCAAAATAAACCTTCCCGTCTTTGATTCTCTCAGGTATTTTGTCACAGTGATGGAAATCTGATTAATACAAACTTTAATGTGATTTCATCTGTACCTATAGGTTAATGATGACTGGTGACATTTGGGCTACATATGCTTATTGGGATCAATGTGACAAGTCACTGGCTTTATGTGATTTAAATATAAATTATCATTGTAATATTCTGAAGGCTTTCGTGCCTCCTGTTGTGATGTTTTCTTTACATTGTATTGGTATTGCAATGCTATAATATTTCAATGTCTACACTGACATTTCAGAAATATGTGGTTACCATGCACAATTTGATCACCATGACGATAAATATTCAGGAATAAATATATTAATTTGTCTTACAAATACATATCAAATGATTCTATTTTAAAGGAGAATATGTTGATTGTAAATATATATTTTTTTTAATTTTTATTTTTTGAACAGACTTACAAGATTTTAACATAAATATATTTTTAAATGCTATGTTAAAATGAGCAAACAAATTTCAAGATAGTTATCTTCTCTCTGGAATTACTATTTTTTTTTTAAGTATTTTGGGATATACTAGGAATTTGGAAACAAAAAATTTTTGAAACTGCAACTTTATTTTCATATAAATTTTACTTCAGATCAAGAATATACATAAGTTATGAAAATTTTTTAATATTAATTTTTTAGGTAGTATTTCCATAATAAACTTCAGCTGCTGTTTTTGAGGTGGTAACCACCTCAATATGTAAAGAAGATAACAGCTGGACTGGAGCAGTGGCTCAGTGGTTACAGCGCTTGCCTGGTACGCGCAGGTACATGAGTTCAAATCCCAACACCACATATACAACAAAATGTTTGAGCAATGGAGGCCACATGAAAAACTACATGAAGTTCATTCTGTCTTTCTCTCTCTTTCTCTCACTGTCCCTCGCTCTTTAAGAAAAAAAGAGGATAACAGCTTTCTTCTTAGGGACTGAAAGATACATGTATATGACCCAAAATGGCTCTATTTTTCCACTTTAAATTCTAAGTAAACTAGAACTAAGTAAGTTTTAGAAAAATTAGAGGTGGCTTATTAGGGTAGGTAAGTTCCAAGAAGAGAAAAGGTAGACACTTTAGCTGAAAAGGTAACATCCACCAATAATAATGGTAGAAATTGAAACCATGATGGCCCTTTTTATAGCTGAGAGAGGAGAAACTTCTGAAGACACGAATGGCTTCATGAACACAAAACAGTGATATCAAATATTTTTACTGAAACTCTCAATCCACAAATTTTAGTGATTTATAGGGAGTGGCCTCCATGATCAAGCCATCTCCAAATGCTTGTGGGATGGAGATCGTGGGATCAAACGCTCTATTTAGAGACTGTGCTATTGAAATAGGCTGTTTTCAATATCAAATGGGTATAGAAACATAATTCAACAAGCAAGCAAGTAATGGAATAGAATTCAACAAAGGAAAACATACGCCCACAAAGGTGAATTTAGAGTTGGAGGTCTTTAATTGCAATTTTTTTTTTCAAATTCAGAATTAAATACAAAATGTCCAGCATAGTCTTCCCAGCAAGTACATTATTTATCAGAAGCCAGAATACTGTTTCAATGCATTCTGATTCCTTATTTTGTTACATAATAATATGCTTAAAAAGCAACACATTGTGAGCTTGGGAGCTGTTAGGCATTTATTTACCATGGTGGGTTAATCTCATTCAGTGAGGTATAGAAACTCAATAATGAGTGCTACAGTATATAAGTTAATTGCTAGGATAAAACCAAATGAATAATTACTTAACTCCAGAATGAGGCCTGCGGGAATTTTTCTTTAATAAAGGTTTAATTCACCAGTGATAATGAATGCAATCTCACATACTACTGAATAACACCATTAGCATAATGGCTGTGATACAAAAACTATAATTAGAACTAAACAGAAACGTTAATTACAACCACCAAGGTACTGAATGAAATACTGTTGTTTAAGAAATTGACCTGCGTTGCTGTCATGCTTTATGGGCTCTAGGATATCTCTGTAATTAAATATATATGTAATATAAATAGATATGCATATATATGTAAACAAAGTAGAATAGAGTTTATCATTCTACTGAAGTCCTCTTAAATAATAAGGAATTAATAAGGAATCATCTAGAATTTGAAATACAAGCTAAACAAAAAATGATTAAAACTTTTGTTTTTATCTTGGTTAAATACAAACATCAATATTTGTGTTTTAAAAATCCAATATTAGAGAGTGTAGGTGGTCCCAGATATTACATTTTACCAGTGCTACCTCTATGAACATTAGAAGCTGTTACTAAAAATGGAAAATAAAGTATATATTTTCCAACTATGCTGTTGGAAAATTAGTTGCATATTTATTTTTTTTAAATATCAAAGTACTGAGCTAATGATTCTAAAGACACAGCAACAACTCTTAAAAGTCTTTGAATTTTAACTGACATACATAAGCATATTTACATATAAATAAAATATTCAATTGCACACATGATTTATATATGCAGAGACATATCTATTTATAAGCATTTTGAAACCAAATGTAACACTCTACTGACATCAAAAATAGTAACAATAACCATACCAACTCTCTATTATTAAACGATTTCAAAGGGATATACTTAGATATATTTTAATAAAACCATGTACCTTAAATATGGTTTATTGTTATGTTAATGGTATTCAGCTGTCATAATAAAATAAAATGTTTAAGATACAACTTCTTCAATAGAAAATAAAAAATATCCTATGAATCAAACCAATTGAGACTAGAAAAATGTTCTAGAATCATGTTCATAAATTATCCCTGGCTACTCTTCATCTTTTTACTCCATTATTCAGTTTTCATTGAATAACTACATTTCCTGCTTTATAAATCAATCTCTGCTCTCCACTACAAGACATTTTTCCAATAGTCTTATGAAACTGTTGAAGGACTCATTATTTCAACACCCTATACAGCACCCCTGGGAAGCACCTCTCTTCCCACTATGCCACACATAAAAACTCCATAATTCAATGAAATATTACCTCCTTGTAATAATGCATATGAGAGATATCATTATCCTTATAATGCTTATGATAATCTTCTGGGGCATAGCAGTTACTCACCACATGTAGAATACTGACCATAGCATCCACTCTGACAACAGCCCATAAGGAAAATAAGAGAGACAGATAGTAGGAGGAAGAATTCACCCATATGTATCCTTTACTATGCTGCTTTCACATCCTTTTTTGCTAATGAATTGGATGAGTAAAACTGATATTTGCAAGCTTCTTTTTTTTTTTTTTTTTTTTTTTTGGCCTACATACCCCATCCAATGAATCTGTGTTTAAAACAATTCCTAGACCTAAATTACCAGCTTTGGCTTTTGAACTCCAGACTTGGAGTTTCTAACAGGCAAACTCATAGAACTCTAAAACCCTTTTTAATTGACAAATAAAATGTGTTCATATTCATTGTGTATAACACATTGTTTTAAAATATGTATATACTGCAAAGTGGCTAAATTGAGCCATTCAATCTTCATTGCCTCACATTTGGGGAGGAGATGACTATACTAAAACCTACATTCTTACTAATTTTCAAGAATACTGTTATCACAACATATTGAAACCTCTGGGATAGTATGAAATCATACTTAAGAGGTAAATTTATAGCGCTGATTGCATATATCAAAAATCTGGAAAGAGCCCCAATAAATAGTCTTATGCTCCAACTCAAACTCCTACAAAAAGAGGAACAATCCAATCCAAAAGCTAACAGAAGACAGGAAATAACTAAAATCAGAGCTGAAATCAATGAAATTGGAACAAAGAAACAATACAATAAAACAGTTAGTTCTTTCAAAAAATAAATAAGATTGATAGACCCCGTGCCAACCTCACCAAAAAGAAGATTGAAATGAAGCAAATCAATTAAATCAAAGATGAAAATGGAGATATCACCACAGACTCAACCAAAATCCAGGAGATTATCAGATCTTATTTTGAAAATGTATACTCTGACAAGTTTGATAATCTGGAAGATATGGAAAGATACTTAGCCACATACGATATCCCCAGATTAATACTGGAAGACATTGAAAATCTAAACCAACCTATCTCAGGTTCTGAAATCGAAGCAGCAATAAAAGGCTTTCCAAAAAAGAAAAGTCCTGGACCTGATGGATACACTGCAGAATTCTACCAAATGTTCTCAGAAGAATTATCACGGATCCTCTACAAGCTTTTTGATGATACTGACAGGGTCGGAGCACTACCAAACACATTTTATGAAGCAAACATAACTCTCATACCACAATCTAACAAAGACTCATCAAGAAAAGAAAACTATAGACCAATTTCCCTGATGAATATAGATGCAAAAATCCTTAATAAAATTCTAGCTAATCGGATCCAAAAGTGCATTAAAAAGATAATACATCATGATCAAATGGGCTTCATTCCTGGAAAACAGGGCTGGTTCAACATTTGCAAATCAATAAATGTAATTCACCATTTAAATAGAATTAAAAATAAAAATCATATAATCATCTCAATCGATGCAGAAAAGGCCTTTGATAAAATTCAACATCCTTTTATGCTCAAAACCCTAAAGAGGATAGGGATCAAAGGAAGATATTTTAACTATATAAGATCCATTTATGACAGACCCATAGCAAACATTATGCTCAATGGTGAAAGACTGAAGCATTTCCACTTAATTCAGGAACAAAAAACAAGGCTGTTCACTTTCACCATTCTTATTCAATATAGTCCTTGAAACTCTTGCCAGAGCCATCAGACAAGAGAAGGAAATCAAACGAATTCAAATAGGAAAAGAAGAAGTCAAGTTGTCTCTATTTGCGGATGACATGATCCTCTACCTAGAAGATCCTATAAGCTCAACCAGGAGACTTCTGGAGCTTATAAACAACTTCAGCAAAGTGGCTGGTTATAAGATTAACACCAATAAATCATTAGCTTTCCTATACTCCAGCAACAAGGACACTGAAGAAGAAATTAGGAAGTCTGTCCCTTTCACCATCTCCTCCAAAAAAATAAAATACTTGGGCATAAATCTCACAAAGGATGTCAAGAACCTATACAATGAAAATTATCAAACTTTAAAAAAAGAAATTATAGAAGATCTGAGTAGATGGAGAAGCATTCCATATTCATGGTTAGGTAGAGTCAATATCATCAAAATGGCCATTTTATCCAAAGCCCTATACAGATTTAATGCAATCCCTATCAAGATACCAACATCATTCTTCATGGATATAGAAAAAGCAATACTCAAATTTGTATAGAATAACAGAAGACCCAGAATGGCCAAAGCATTACTCAGCAAGAAGAAAGAGGCAGGAGGCATCTCAATTCCTGTCCTGAAATTATACTACTAGACTATAGTGACTATAACAGCAAGGTATTGGTATCATAACAGAACAGAAGACCAATGGAATAGAATATAGGATTCTGAGACGAACCCTCATACCTTTAACTATCTGATATTTGATAAAGGGGGCAAAAGTATAGTGTGGAAGAATAATAGCCTGTTCAACAAATGGTGTTGGACAAATTGGAAAGCCATATGATATGTAGACAACTGAAATTGGATCCGTACCTTTCACCCTGCACAAAAATTAAATCAAAATGGTTAAGAATCTGGATATTAAACCAGCAACCTTACAATTGCTTGAAAAAGAAATAGGATTGACATTACATGACATAGGGGTCGGCACAGGACTCCCATGGCACAAGTGGTAAAATCAAGAATAAATGCATGGGATGCAATTAAACTAAAAAGCTTTTGCACAGTTAAGGATTTAGTTAAGAGTCTCAAGAGAGAACCTACAGAATGGGAGAAATTTTTGCCTGCTACACCTCAGACAGAGGGCTAATATCCAGAATATACAAAGAACTCAAAAAATTAAATAACAAAACCACTAATAACCCAATTAATAAATGGGCTATGGAACTAAAAAGAAGCTTCTCAATGGAGGAAGTCCAAAAAGCCCATAAACATATGAGAAAATGTTTTACATCACTAGCAATAAGAGAAATGCAAATCAAAACTTTGTTGAGATTTCACCTCACTCCGGTCAGAGTGACAAATATAAAGAATACAAACAATGGCAGGTTCTGGAGGGGCTGTGGGAAAAGAGGAACACTGTTATGTTGCTGGTGGGACTGCAAACTGGTACAGCCACTCTGGAAAACAGTGTGGAGACTCCTCAAAAAATTAGGGCTGGAACCACCTTATGACCCAGATATCCCACTCCTAGGTATCTTCCCAAAAGAGCTAGAATTGGCTTACTATAGAGATACAGCTTCATCAATGTTTATAGCAGTTCAATTTACTATAGGTAAATTATGGAACCAACCCAGATGCCCCTCAATTGATGAATGCATCCAAAAACTGCGGTACATATATACAATGGAGTACTACTCGGCTATTAGAGAAAACAACATTATGGCATTTGCAGCCAAGTGGATGGAGATGGAAAAAATTTTGCTAAGTGAAGTATCCCAAACTCAGAGATTCAAGGGCGGAATGTTTTCTCTCATTTGTGGATGCTAGAATATAAGCAGAATTAGTACATTAGATGGCTAACCTATCAATTAACTCAGCATGTATGAATTCTTACATGATCGTGGGGAACTGTGCTTGGGGGACATAAGGAGGAGTGGGGTTAGGGAGGGGGGAAGGAAATAGGAGGACATCAAGGTGACCAGAGGGAGGTAGTATGGGGGAATTTAACCTGAGGGGAAACTCTGACTTCCACAAGAAGTCCAATTAACTTGGGTCTTAAGTAAAGTGAAACATGGAACCATGGGGAACCCAAAGGGGGAAACCATGGTCTGACACCAATATTGGCTTGTTCTGTCATTACACTTTTGTTCTTGATTGTATGATGATGAACCCCTCCTGTTGTAAGACCATGTTTATTGAATAAAAATTTTAAAAAAAGAACACTGTTATCAACTATAGTTACACCATGTTGTAGCATGGATGTCTCAGAATTGTTCCTTTTACGTAACTGAAAGTTTGTGTCTTTTAAGCAACATCTCCCCATTCCCACCTTCGAACCCCCACCTCCCAGTAACCACCCTTCTCCTATGAACTTCCATGAGTTCAACTGTTTTACATTCCTCGTATAAGTTGAATCATTAGTTGTCTTTCTTGTCTAGTTTATTTCATTTAAACATCATGTCTTCCAGGTTCATCTATGTTGCTCCAGATGACAGGATTATCTTCTTTTTTAAGAGAGAACAATATTCCATTGGCTATCTATACCACATTTTCTTTATTCAAACATCCATTGATGGCACTTTAGTTGATTCCATATTTTGTCTATTGTAAGTAATGCTGCATTGAAACTAGGTACAGGTAGTCTCTCTGACATACTAATTCCATTTCCTTTGAATATGTACTAAGTGGTTGGATTGTTCTATCATATGTTAGTTCTATTTTAGATATTTTTGAGCCAATTCTATATTGTTTTCCATAATGGCTATACTAATACCTTCTCCCCAAAGGTAACTTTTTCTCAACTTCCTCTCCAATACTTGTTCACCTTTTTGATAATACCTATTCCAATGTATAGGAGGTGATATCTCATTGTGATTTTATTTGAAATTTTCTGATGTTTAATATCTCCAACTTTTTTGCATATATCTTCTGGTCAATTATTATGTCTCCTTTTGGGAAATACCTATTCAATCCTTTGCCCACTTTTAAATCAGATTATTTATTTTCTTACTATTGAATTTAAATTCCGTATGGGTTTTTGGAATAATAACACCTTATCAAAATGTATGGTTTGCAAATATTTTCTTCCTTTGGGTAGTCTCTTTACAATGACTATAACCATTAAATAGATCTTTAATCAAAGAAAGGATCATTTATATCAGGGAAGGTCATCCTCTTGCACAACTTCAAATGGGTTAAAGAATATAGAGTAGAAAGAGAAGAAAATATTATTATCTAGCCAATTAGATGTATCAGGTCATCTTTGACACCAAATTACTTGGCACATGTATTTGCCTCCTGGGCATTTCCAACACAATGATCTACAAACTCAACCCTGCATAGTGCAGACATCACCTTATATTCTTTACCTCTGTTAGTAAGAATACTATCAGCTCAACTACTGAGCATTCAATAAGAAAAGAAATATGGCTATAAAATTAATGATAACCTCAAGGTATACTCAAACATTTTGCAGGGCCTACACTATGTTTCACTTAACAATATGATGCAACCTGGCCTGGGGACATCCCACCTTGGCCCCAGTGGTTACTGAGCCTCTGACAGTGGGATTTAAATTTCCTGATTGCCCTAGACCAGGCCACCTCATCACAGATGGAATTCTCATGAACCTTAAAACAAAGCATACCTTTGCAAGCGTAGTTTAAGCTTCTTTTATGGAAGTACCATCTAATAACTTCTTACATGGGCATAAGAATTAGTGAAGATTCCCCAAATTCTAAAACAGTCTATGGAGGATAGAGAACCTCTGTCAATCATCTGAGCTCTGATTGTATCTGGCCCACGTCCCACCATCCTGCTCTTGCAATCTTGAAAGAGCACTGCCAAAATAAATTGCCTGACATCAGACAGTATCTAAGACTCATCTTTGACATAAATGGAACAGAAGGCAAAGTCACCTCTGGGGAATCTGGTCAATTAGGATCCCCCAGGAAGTGTGAACTCAGAAACTGTTCAAGCAGGAAATCCATAAATTTTTCTCTACATCCTTATATTCAATTGAATAATAATATCTGAATACTTTGAAAACATTTTCTTTTCCTTGTCTTCCTCAATTGTCTTTTTTTTCGTTGAGGAGAGACACAGCGGGGGAAACAATTTCCTGAAACAAAATCTTGAATGATGTTTTAATTTACCTTCAAACAATTATTTTATACCAACTAAAAGGTAAAACAAGGATTTTTAAAATAATATTTTAATTTGGATACCATAATTTTGCCATTCTTGGAAGTCAAACAACTGCTTCTCACAAATGTTAAATAAGTACTATTCACCCATCCAAGCAGGTATAGAAATGCCTATTGCCGTATATTAACTCCCAAAAACATAAGTTGGAATTTCATCTATGTGGCTGGAGAGAAATGCCATGCTTCTTGCATTAAGCAATTCTGAGACTTGTCTTTCTAAAGAAAGAGGAGGAGGGGGTCCTAATGGCTCCCAACAATTAGTGCTTTTACCCTTGGGTGACATCTGCAGTCTGAGGATGCATGCATAGTCTGAAGCAGATTCACCTTGCTATGGACCTTGAACCAGGCTGCAAACACAGAAAAACAAATTAAGCTAATTCAACAACTGCTGCTGCTAACGTTGTCCTTCACTAAGAAGAGGAAAGAGAGTGGATACAAGTAGTGGGAAGCAATATAGAGAGGAAAATTTGGAAATGGCACAAAAAATAACTTTCTGCTTCTTTCTTGCTGGCATACAGATTTCCGAAGAGGAGAATCATGATCAAACACAAACAACCTGCTTTGTGTCATAAAAATTAGCAACCATGGTTTAACCACACAGCTCTGTCCAGATATAAAGCTTTTTTGTCCCTTTTGTCTTCTGGCTTGGGGTTCTTTTTTCCTTTTGCTCTTTCTACTTCAATATATGTAAAAACTCCTGTCCAAACAGAGCCTGATACTACACCCACAGTAAGATTTAGCCTCCTCTGTATTTTTAATTAACTCAGACCCAGCAGTAGTTTTTAACAGCTAACATTTTGTGTGAGTTACAGAATGCACACTGCTGAGACATAAATGCAAAGTAATCACTCTAATAAGTAGATATAAACATTTACAACAATTGCAACAAGTCTCTGCAACAAATAAAGGAATATAAAGAAAAATAACCAGCAGTAAGCCAGGATATAAGTCTCAATACAACTGCTTGGTATGAATGTTATTCAAAGCTCTGATCTTTTATTGCATTTAGTAATTTCAATACCTCAAAGTTACTAATAAGCTTGTGCTTTCAATGCCAAAAAGTGAGAACCCTGATTAGGAAACAAAAACAAAAACTAAGACTTCAATTTTCATGTTTGTGCCAAAGACACCAGCAGTGAATTCAAGGGACTTGGGTGACTGCATCATTTCCATAACATAAAGAACTGTAATTCTTCAGTCCAGAACCAAACAGAGTAAACCTTCAGGACTTCACTCACAAACAACGAAGTGGGAAGAAGTTTGACAGGTGTGAGAAATAGAACAGAATGCCTAGGACTTGGGCCAAGGGAGGCCGGGGAAGGTGAAAGCAGACAAGGTGGGATAAGCTGGGAGCTGCCCCAGGGAGTGGAAAGCAGGGTAAATCAGAATAAGGGAACAGATGTTATTTGTGTGAGTCAGCTTCCCATTAATGTGACCAAAATACCTCATAAGAAAAACTTAGAAGAAGAAAGCAGATTTGGGATTCATGATTTTGGAGGTTCAATCCGTGGTCGGTTGCATCATTGCTCTGGGTATAAGGTAAGGCAGAGCATCATGGCAGAAAGGCATGACCAAGGAAAGCTACTCTGTTCATGGCACCCAGGAAGCAGAAAGAGAGGAGGAGGAGCCAGAAGGATAAGATATGATCCCCTAGGGCATGCCCCTAGTACCTACCTTCTCCAGGTACACCCACTTACCTACTTACCACCTAGTTAGTCCATTCAAATTATTAACCCATTAAATTAGATTATAGTTCTCAGAATCTAATCCTGCCTCCTCTGAACCTTTACACATTAACACAGGAGATTTGGGGAAACTCCTCATATCCAAACCATACCATTATTCTAAGGACAATGAAGTCATGGTGGCAGTGGGGGATAGGGTGAGGCAATATTGTAAACCAATGTGTCTTGAATGTTACTTTAGCTGCTAGTTAGAGAACGGATCATCGGAAGCCATGGTGAGAACAGGGCAACCACACCTTGTCTATAATAGTGGAAGGTTTGGTTTTCAGGGGTGGGCTGGAGATAACCACAGAAAGAAGAGACAGATCAAGGATAGGTAGTAGAGGGGAAATTAAGGAAAAGGAAGAGATAAAGAAGAGTCCCATGATTGGAACTTGAGCACACAGGAGAATGGAAGTGCCATCCATAGAGAAGGGAATACATAGAGAAGTGGAAATCTAAAAGCTTAGGCAGAATTCAAGTCAACAACGTTCATGTTTTTGATCTGCACCAAGCATTCTCTGCCACATACCATGGACAGTGCCATTGCCTTTCAACAGCTTATAATCATAGTGATAGAGAGACACTGGAAAACAAAATACCTAATGCATTCACTACATTACACATGAAGTAAGCACTGGGCTAAGTGTCCTAACCATCCAGCATCATACAAACCCGTGTGATGGGGAGAGCACTGGAGTGGAGAGATGTTACAGTGACAAGCCCAATGCCGCCCAACAGATGTGTGTTCCAGCCAGGACTTAAAATTGAGGGAGTTTGCCTTCAAAGTCTATGACCTGAACCATTTGTACTGTAGGACTTCTAAAATACCTGTGAACATGCACATATGCATGCACACATGTGCTAAAAGTTCCATGATGAATGTGCAATAAGATAAAGATTATTTCCAATTCCAAGGACCTGGGTATGTGAAAATGAAAATGCCACTCTGAGGAGAGCAGTGCAGAAAGAACCTCAATGATCAAACTAGGTGGACTTTCTCCAGCAGGGTGGAGTTACCTGGCAAAACAGATATTAAAGTAGAATACGGGCAGGATAAAGGCACCTTCATTATAGAATCCTAGGAGAGCTGAAGAAATTACTTCTCTTTAGAATCTTTTGCCACAGCTATGACTTTCTAAATACTTGGCATGAAAAGTAAAAATCTACCTGAAGGTGGTAGAGTGGTTTGTCTGGTTCATTTCAACAATGATGAGAATCTGGTAACTCATTTACATAATCCTGGAGTACTGACGTTCCACCATCAGAAGAAGAGGAGCTATTTACTGCATGAGATTAAGCTGTAGAACACATTCATGGTATCTTCTACCTTGGCAGCTTCCAGCAACAGACCTTTGTGTAGAGAGCTGGACATATCTTGGAGAAAAAGCCAACAAAGACTTCTCTAAAGGAAAATTCAGACTGGGGAGGGTGGAGGAACAAGAGAGTTGGGGTGAGAGGAGAATTCTGGCAAATTCTAGCACCTGGAATAACAATATCTAGTCCATTCCAACATGATTCTTATTTATACTTAATATGAGACAGACATTAGGAGTTACAAACTTGCAAGGGTCTCAATGGTAGACAGAATAAAGGCACCCAAAGGATACCCACAAAGTAACTAACCTCAGACATCTGTGACCATGTCACCTTTCATGGTAAAGAGGGACTTTGCAGATGTGGTTATGTGAAGGATTTTGAATTTGGAAGATAATCCTGGGTTATCTATGTGAGCCCAAGTATCTTCATAAGAGGAGTCAAGAGAAACAGAGGTGATAATAGGTGGAAAGCAAAGACCGGGTAGGCAGAAGTTTGAAGCTGGCTTCCAAACAAGAGGCCACTAGCCAAGGAATCTGGGTGGTCTCTAGACTCTGGGAAAGTCATGACAACAGATTCATCCCTAGAGCAGAGTCCTAAAGGAATGCAGTCCTACTAAAACCTTGATTTTAGGACTTCTGGCCTTTAGAATTGCAGGATAATAAATCTATGCTATTTTAGGGCCTTTAATTAGTGGTAATTTTCCAAAGGAGAAGCAAACAAGCAAAAAGAAAACTTCATGTATTTCTAACTTGCTTGTTTTATTATTATTCCTTTTGTTTAATATTCATTTATTTTTTCATTTTTTTATTCATCAAATACTCATCAAGCCTGAAGGTTTGCCAAGGCCTCCTTTGGTTCCCATAGCATAATAGCAAATAAGATAAGATACACGCTCCAAAATTCTGGATTGAAAAGAAATAGAAATGTGAAATCAAAGAGTGTGCAAAGAGTGTGCCCCATTCCTTAGCCTTTCAGAGAATGAAATGCCAAGGGACAAAAACAGGAGTGACAGCAGCTACTGTCTCCTAATGGCATCCTGACCTTTCTGGGAGGAAGTGGAGGAACCTCAAAGAGGGCCTTCCTGGCCCAAGACAACCTCTCAGGACCAACCAAATGAAAGTCATAGAGCTTTCAGGCCAGGTATACTCGGCAAAATTAATCCTTCACTTTCTCCCAGAAGGCTAGATATTAGTGGGGAGAAGGGAAAATCATGTTTCCCTGAAGGTTTGTCAAGGTATGAAATAATGTTGAAATTTTATTTCATTATTTAAAAAAAAGCAACTACCAAAAAAATCTGTAGGTGCATTTCTATCATTTACAAGTTTGTACCCTGACTTGTAATTTTTCTCTTAAAAATTCACAAATCCACATTTTTCCCACAATAGTAAATGATTTTTGTTCTGCTATCACCAAACTGTAAATAAGGACCCCAAGTTTGAGTGTACTAAATGTGATACAACACTACATTGTAAAGGATGTGTATGGGATTCCAGATATATCTTTGGAAAAGTTCTAAAAGAAATTCCAATTGGCCTTTCTACCATTACTCTGCTGCTCTTCCAGGTCTACCCTGTCTACACAGAACACTGGGAAGGTGAAATAGAATATGTAGGTGGTGGGTGAGTGGTCTGAAGGGAGAGCCTTTTGTCTTCTCCTCTTCCCACAAGAAAAAAATGTGTGTTCCTTCCACAGAGTCACCACTACCACCACCACCATCATCACCACCACCATTATCATCACCATCATCACCATCACCATCACCACCATCATCACCATAATCATCACCATCATCACCATCACCAACATCACCATCACCAACATCACCATCACCACCATCACCATCACCACCACCAACATCACCATCACCA
>PVKS010020886.1:0-36030 GCA_004027875.1 Aplodontia rufa
AACCAATTACCAATGTAAGTCATTAATCATCAGAGTTTCTTAGTGCCAAGAACTGGAGTGAAGCTGCCTATTCTGTTTTCCTCCAGCTTCTCTACAAAATGTCATATAAATGAGTAACTATTCCTTTATGGGGAGGCCAATCTTGTTTAGACTCTGGTGTAAATGCACATTAAGCCTCATAAAAAGTTTCTTCAAACAGAATGCATCGTTTCAAGTGATTTACCTATAACTCTTAAGTTTTAGCAATAAGAAAAAAGTTTTAGCAATAAAGCATGAATTCAGATATAATAATATTTACACATCATAAAAAGCATATTAGATCATTAAAACATTCAATTTTTACTTATCAAAAATCACTTGAAGAAAACGTTTTTTAAAGGTCAATAAATACTAATAACTGCAGCCTGTGAGCTATGTGGCCAAAGAGCTAACATATGAAGCCTAATCACTATAAATTACAATTTCCCCAAAGTAAATGTAACTTTCCATGTAGAGGAATGTTTTCATTTTTAAGAAAGTTATATGTAATCAAATTGTTTCCAAGTTTTTAGTACTTTTATGGAGCCATGGAACACTGAGTAGCACTGGAAAAGGCATGCTGCCTGCTTTAATGAGCATCAGAGAATTGGGAAAACTAATTTTATCCACCAATGGGTACAAATGACACAAAATGAATTTTGGCTCAATAATGAAGAATGTCCTGATATCCAGATGTTCTAAGGAAAACAAAAAAAAACAATATAGTACCTTGGCAGAAAGAAAAGTTAGGAACAACTAACTGGAAAGAGGACACTGGAGCTTGATTTGATAATACCATCATAAGTTCCCAGTACAGAAAACCATGGCTTTTAAGAAAGCAGATACCTGATATTTAATTTTAGTTGTCTCCTTCTAGTGTTATTGTGTCCGTTATTACAAACCCTTAACAAAGCCTGCTGCACACAAACCTGTGGAGTAATTGACCAAGAGGGGTCCAAAGGGCACTAGAGAATGCAGAGAAAGGACAACCCATGGGAAATGCAGAAAGTAAATGGAGAAGTCACAGGAAGCAGTGAAACCAAAGAATTGTAAGTTTCCCATGATTCACAAAGACAGTAGGTTTTAACCATAAAATACAAGGCCTTGACCAATTTTTTATGAATTTCAAATGGCAGTAGGAGTCTAGATCTACTTTCTTCAAAATTTATCAAGTACCTACTATGTACCAGCCACCATTCTAGACTTTGTAGATAAATAGATATAGCACATGGATCAGTATGGCCAGACCACAGCAGAATGAGGGGAGACTGGCAGAAGATGAGACCAGAGAGCTAAAACTGACAGATGCAGTCCTGGTTGGTACTCAGAAGGAGAGGGGAAGGCTTCACAGGGTTTTCAGAGGTGGGGGGTCACTTGATTGACTTAACATTTGAATAGACTTCTGTTTAAGGTGCTAAAAAGGGGTCTAATGGGAGGAAGAGGAAAAGCAGGAAGAACAATTTGAAGACCTGTAGAGCCATCAAGGAGAGCTATGGTGGCAGTGACACAAATGCTCACAGAGGAGGTACAGAGAAGTGATGGAGTCTGTGCCTCTTTTGCTGATAAATTATTATATGTGGATACATGACAAAGTTCAAGGAAGATTCCAAATTTTTAAGGAAGAACAGCTGTAAAAAATGGAAATCAGTCCTGATTTCCCAATCAAGGACATTTTAGTCTCCAGGGAAAGATGTACCAGTGGCAACTTCTAAATATGTACTAGCCATGTTAAATGTATCAACCATGTTAACCGTTTCCTTCTCCATTCTCATCCTGAAACATGATAGCGAAGGCAAGTTTTCTCCATTTTTGGCGTGCTCAAAGTTACGTCTTGACAGTTTTTAATAGGACTTGAACTGTGAATGGTACGCTCCATGTTTTCATAAAAAGTAATCAATTTGTTTTGATTTCAAATAACTTTTGAGCAGAGTTTCTTTATCTTTCCTTCTCTCTATTGGAGGAAGACTCCCTGAATTTATAGAGTTTGTACAAATTTACCAGTTCCTTAAACTATGTTCAAGGTGACTCTGAAAACAGGTCCCTAAGTCTGAGCTGCATAAATCCTGCAGTAGAGAGAGAGGAAAAAGAGCAATGAGAAAGTTGGAGACAGGTTATTGGAGCAGTTTTCACTAGGTAAGTCCACACAAGACCTTCTAACCTCTGGCCTCCTTTTCAGTTTGCAAACATCTCAGATTTGATGTGAGTAAGCGCACTCACTTTTAAAACAAAAACATTTAATGAAAGTACTTACACATTACCAATGTTTGGGGTATATTTCACTAAGGAATAAAATATGATCAGAGAAAAAAATGTGACTGCTGCCAATTTCAAACCAACAAGCACTAAGACTTACTTCCATATCAAGATAGTCAGCCTTTTTCTCCATGAATAGGTCCTGCAGCTTCAAGGTGCTTGTTCACAGAATCCTGCAATTCTGTGCCTACTGCCTTCCTCCTGAGAGTGGGTGAAGCCTGCTAACAACACACAAACCAGCCAGGGAGTCTGACCAGCTCCATCTTCATCCCGCTGTGCTGCAGAATAAAACGGACCAGTACTAAACCGAATCTCTCACTGTTCTTGTTCCTATCACTGAATCACTGTCTTTGTTTTGCCATTGTTGCACAAAATGATTACATTTCCTTTTCTAGCAGTTCTTTTGGCACATAGACATATTATGCAGTCTGTGTAAGTCATGGGCCTTTCTCAAACATCATGTTTTAGATTCATTAGGAGAAAATAAGATTAACATAGGAAGTCTATCGCACTCAAATGCCATTATATCAATTCTACCTACCATCCCCATGACAGTGCAGGGACAGAGGTCTAGTTCACAATTATTTCTTTTTTAGTAATCTTAGAAATCTATTTTAAATTACTTCAAATTTTTAGTTCTCAGCTTTATTGTCAAATAATCTTGCCCAAACTAACATGATTCATCAGAGCCTTTAAAGGAGTTGGGAATTAATACAGACTTTAACAATGTTGGCTACATCAAAGGATCAGTTAAATGGTCAGATGCCTCCCAAAACACAGATAATTCTGCCCTGTCACCCCACCCCAGCATTGCACAATTCAGAAGTCCAACACACCTATGTACTGCAAAAGAAACAAATAAACCTTATAGTCTAAGAATTATTAAATTCCTTTACAATTCATGATTTGATGGTGGCCTCCTTTGCCTTCAAATTAAAATAAAGCTGATTGCCATCAATAAATTTCATTATTAGATCTTCCCTGAAATATAAAAAAGTAATATTTTTGAAGTATTATATATACTTTAGGGGGCTGGAGAAGTGGCTCAGCAATTATGGTGCTTGCCTGGCATATGTAGGGACACTGGTTTGAACTCCAGAAATCCCCTGATTGGAAAAGCAAAAATCAGTTGAAAAAAAAATTAATGAAATTGACTCTTTCTGTCTCATTTCTTTTTAAAAAATAAATATTTTAAAGTATTATTGAATTAAAGTTATAATTAAATTCAGAATTATTTTCTATTAATTTAATGAAATGGGTTTTATTCAATATCAATATATCCCTTTCAAAATATGCTGAAACAATATATTCCTTTCAAAATCAGCTGATTAATATATATTACTAACAGTCTACTTTTTGGATTGGATGTTTTAGGTTACAAATAATAGGAAATGGCTCATGGTAGCTTAAACACAAGATGTTTACTGTTTGTTAACAAAAGGCAGAACCAGGCAGTCCCCTGGTTGCTCCTCAGTGACATCAGGATCAAGACCCCACCTGCACTTGTGTCCTCAGTTTGCACCCGCAGTTTTGCCACTGTCAATTGGCTGCTGTAGCACCAGGCCCCAAGTCTTTGCACAAAAAGCCCAACACTAAAGAGAACTCACCCTCTTACCACTCTCTTTTTAGTCCTGGAAATCTCTCCCAGAAATTCCAAGGCTTTTTCTCTTCCGTATTTGCCAGGCCTGGATTGTATGCCCCCAAATCAGTCATGGCGATGGAAAACAAGGTCATCATGATTGCACTGAAGTGATCATGAGTGACTAATCTCCTGAGCTGTCACCCAGATATCCTCAGAATTCTAAAGACAAGGAAAGAGAAAGCAAACCTAACACTGCCTTCCATATGTAACATGTGCTCAGTACTCTATGCTTTTTTAAATCATTTTTAAAAAACTTGTTTCACATACTTAACTATTCATAAATGGAGAAACTGAAGTCTCAAGAAATCTTGTGATTTTTTTTCCAACAGAGATTTTCCAAGTTCACCTTGCCTGTAGGCTGCCTGGTCGGAACTGCTGGCTCACAGCCTCTCTCCACCTGAGCCACACAGCCACCAACTCTACCACTTCAGGAGGAGAACAATGGGCCAAGCCATCAAGGCTGGAAAGCCACTGATATCAGGCTCTGTTTGCCAAATATGATTAGCGTTTCAGACTTTTCTTAGGGAAAGATCCTCCTGTGAATCTTTAGTAAATGCTCCCAAAACGAGTATGTTTTGATTCAAAGAAAAACTCTTACTGGAGTTGAGGTGACAGGGACCATCAGTTCCAGAGAAGAGAAATATCACCCCTTCCAGTTCTCTCCCCAAACTGATGCCCTGTGCCTTGAGAGCAGCACGGGTCGTATGTCATAGGTGGCATCTTTGGGATGACTTGAGAGCCTCGTAATTGTTTATTGACTCACACCCAGCTTCGCTTCACGTCTACTTCAAGAGAAGCTATTTTTCTATAATTTAGTGGTAAATGATTTTGGAATAATGAGAACTTGGAGGGAGGAAAGAGGAAATTATATGAAGCGAGGCAAATAATTGAAGATGTTCACAATGCAAGTCGTTTTTCTCCAGAAATAGCACCTGCTGAATTCCCTGTCTTTTTGTGTTGGGTAAGGAAAAAATAACTAAAAGCAGCCTCAGTGTTGTCTTAAGATATTGATGTTCAGGTATTAAGTGGCAGAGCAGCTGCTACTCTCATAAAATTAGACAGTAGCAAAATTTAATGATCTCGACAAGCTGCTAATTATGTTTTCTGCTGATATATTCTTACTAAAATTTCCTATTCTTGGTCTTCTCTTCTGTCTGCAATCTTTCACCAAGGAAAAGTTTATACCCATCTTTCTAAGTCTTTAATATATTATTTCAGAGTGAATGTTTACCTCAGGAATACTTTTAATCTAAATTTCACTTAATGAAACCATACTTATATTGGTAAGTGATAAGAAGCAACACAGAAGTAGAGCAGGTCCACATTCCCAGCATTGCTTTTAATTTGCTGATTGATATGGATTTTACAGATAGCTCTTTATCTCATTTTCCCTTTTCCTTAAAGTAGAACTTGAAAAATTTTTAAAAAGCAGGGTATTTTGGTATCAAAAGGTTTAATTTGACTTTATTTTAAAAACATCTAGTAGAATCAACAGAAATGAATGGGTTGCATGTATTTTTTTTTAATTGTCCACAGTTGACCTATCCTAGGTGACTTCATCTTTTCAAACTGGGTCAAAGAGGTGGAGTTAAGGATATGATGAGCTCCAAGTGTTTGTGGGAAAGGAAAGAACTAAGTAATATGCAGTATGAACTGGTGAAAACTATAAATTCCATTTTACTATAATTTCTGGGCTCCATGCATTTTTCTATATATTTCAAGGAAATCTTTTGGGATAAGGTTTTTTTGTTTCATGTTTGGTATAACACCTTGTCAATTCATCCCAGTTTTATATTTTTATTTGTATATCTTAGCTTAGAAGTATGTTTTTAAATGTTTTGCATAGTGTAGGCAGAGGTAGGTACAGAAACAGGAATACATATCAGAGCTCTAAGCCTATAAAACACATCTTTGAGCTGGGTGTGTTGGCATAAACCTGTAATACTAGCAGTTTGGACAACAGAGACAGAAGGATGGCTAAGTTCAAAACCAGCCTCAGCAACTTCGTGAGGCCTTAAGAAAATTAGTGAGACCCTGACTCAAAATAAAATATAATAATGGCTGGGGTTGCATCCCTGTGATTAAGTGCCCCTGGGTTCAATCCCTACTAACAAATAAATAAAATAAAATATGACTTTGAACAGCTACAGTGAGCACAGCTCTACTTGGCCTGTAGAAATGCCTTCCTTTCAGACCGTGGCAGCTCACAAAGTACTATATGTCATCTCATTTGTCCTCATGTCCCCCTTTTCTTGAGCAAGTGTGGAAGACAGCTCCTCTTCTCCAGAGAAGATGAGGTTCCAAGGTGAGAAGTAATGTCCCATGGATTGTGGTGGAGCTCAGAAGACACAGACTTGGGCCAGTAGTAAAGCATTCTGGCCATTTAACATAAAAGTAGAGGGGGGAAATGGCTGGCAAAATACCTTACTATAAATGCAGATGGGAATTCTGATATCTTCATTCTGATTTGTTTCCATGTGAGTCCACAAAATGCTGCTTCTGACGGAAACTTCCTCCATAGTAAGCAACTGTGAAGGCACACCTCTGCTACAGTTGGTGTTCAGAGAACTTAAGCAAGAGGATCAGTTCCTTCCTTTAATGGCACTGTTACGGCTTGGATGAAAGGTGTCCCCCAAAAGTTCAATAGTGGGACAATGAGAAGGCTGAGGTGAAATGATTGGATTATGAGACCTTAACTCAATCAGTGAATTAATCCCGTGATTAGGATTAACTGCCAACTGAAGGCAGGTAGGGCGTTGCTGGAGAAGGTGGTTCATTGTGGGGTGTGCCTTTGGGTACATATTTTGTATCTGATGGAGTCCCTCTCTCTGCTTCCTGGAGCCATGCCTTGACCCATTTCCCTCTGCCATACTCCTCCACCATGATGTTCTGCCTCACCTAAAGCCCCAAGGAAAATAAGTTAGTGTTCTATGAACTAAGAACTCTGAAAACATGAGGCCTAAATAAATATTTCCTCCTAAAATTCTGTTTGTCAGTTCTTTTAGTCACAGCAGAGAAAAAGCTGACCAAAACAGAAATTGATACCAGGAATGGTGTTGTTGCTGTGAGTACCTGAACATGTGGTTTAGAAGCTTTTGGAACCTTTTGGAATTTGTGGGAGGAATTCTGGAAAGTTTAGCAAGATGCAAGATGGAAAAGCTTTAGCATGCTTTAAGTGGACCTGGATGCCAGCTCAGATGGTGGGAGCTTGAAGACCAGAATGAAGACAGGACTGTGGACAGTAAAAACAGGGATTATGAGGTTTACACTGGAAATAGACTCAAGACATTCATGTTACATTCTGGCTAGGAGTTGTCTGCATTTTGCCCGTCTCCTGACACTTTTAGTAAGACTGATTTTAAAGGCAATGGACTTCTTAATCTGGTGGAAGAAATGTCTAAGTAGCATAGTATTCAGATGGTGGCACGGGTATTGCTGGTGGCTTTTAGCCAAGTATATGGTGACATTCAGGAGCAGAAGGCAGAGCAGAAAGATGTGAAAAACTTGGACTTGAAAGGTGGGAGTAAAGCTAGAGCCAAGGCAGTAGCCCCACTAAAGGATGCACCACTAAAGAAATGCAAAAATCTTTGCTCAAAGACAATGAGAAAGGTGGCTCAGAGCGTCTCAGGAATTGACAAAACCACACCCATCTCAGGCTCAGGGGAGTGAAAGTAAAAACTCCTTTAAGAAGAGACCAGTATGGCACCTGCTTGCACAGGGCGGCCTAGGGAGTTGTTTCACCATGCTCAGCCACCCAGACAATTAGATGCTGGTACAGCAGTGGTCCCTGGAGACTTGCCTGGGGCTCCAGATGGTGGCAGACCTTGGCGGCAACCACATGGTGCCTCCAGGATTTTGGAGTTAAGGGGTCAAAGAGACTTTCACCGAGATTTCAAAGGAAGGCCTGGGAGACCAGACAAAGTGCAAAAGGGTCAGAGCCCATTCAGGCAGCCCATTCAGGGTGATGCATCAAGATGTGACAAGGAGCCAAAGCTGCAGTGAAGACCCCCGGGATTAAGAAAAGCCAGTACCATGGCACATCTGCTGAGGACAGCTGCAGGACTGGATCAGGGACAATCTAACAGAGAGACCACCGGGCTGCAACCACGTAGCCACAGGGGCAGAGCTGCACAAGCCCCTTGGAGAGAACATCTCAATGGCATGTGCTCTTGATGCCAGACATGGAACCACAGGATTTGTTGGCCAGCTGGATTTCAGACCTGCTTTGCTCTCATTCCTTCTTTCTATGCCCTAATTTTTCAGAATGTAAATATTTTCTGTATGCCTTTATATATTGGACATATGTAACTTGATTTGATTTTTTACAGATGCTCACATTGAGAGCATGCTTGAATCCAAGTGAAGACTTTGGTGTTTTTTTTCCCCTTAAGTTATTTTTCATTATAATTTTACGTATTGAAGGGGATTTTTGTTACACTTCCATACATGCACATATCGTATATCTCCCCTTTACCTTGCCCCCCATCTCTTCCTCCTCTCCATCATCCCCAAACTTAGACTGGGAGTTTGCCCCCAGTTCCATTGGTAATCCATGTTTGATGAGTCTACTGTCTAAATTTATTATTCTCCCACTCTTTCCTATATTGTACTCTAGCTTCCACATACAAAAAAAAATTGGCCTTTGAGTTTCTGGATTTGACTAATATTAATCAGCATGATTGTGCCCATCTCCATCCATTTACCAGCAAAGGCCATGATTTCATTTTTTTAAATAGCTAAGTAGAATTTCATAGTATGTGTATATATATATATACACACACACATACATATATGCATATTATATATGTGAATATATATATATATCACAGTTTCTTGATCCATTCATCCAATGATGGGCATCTGGATTGGTTTCATAATTTAGCAGCTAAGAATTGTGCTGCTATAAACATGGATAAATCAGTGAAGACTTTGGACTTATGCTTCTGGTCAATCTTGGAACTTTTGAGACTACCGGAACTCTTGGAAATAAACAAAATGTATATTGTATTGTGAGATCATCATGAGCTTTTGGGGGCCAGGGGCAGAATTTTATGTTTTAGATGAAAGGTGTCCCCCAAAAGCTCAATATGTGAGACAATGAGAAGGTTGAGATGAAATAAAGGGTTATGAGAGCTTTAACCCAACCAGCGAGCTAATCCCCTAATAGGGATTTAACTAGTAACTGAAGGCAGGTAGGGTGCGGCTGGAGAAGGTGGGTAACTGGGAACATGGCTTTGGGTATAAATTTTGCATCTGGCATGGAGTTTCTCTCTCTCTGCTTCCTGGAGTCAGGCCTTGACCCATTTCCCTCTGCCTCACTCTTCTGCCATAATGTTCAGCCTCACCTTCAGCCCCAAGGAATGGAGCCAGTTGTCTATGGACTAAGACCTCTGAAACCAAGAGGCCTAAATAAACTTATCCTCATAAAATTGTTCTTGTCAGGTCCTTGGGTCACAGCAACAAAAAAGCTGACTCTGTTCTCTCTTGTTGATTGTTTAAAATCTTCATGCTTTTATTACAACCCTGCTTCCACTTTCTATGTCTAGAAATACAAAATAAATGAGTCCATTGATATTAACTTGGCCAATCACTATCAATCCAAAGACTGTTGTATGTTAACCTGTTTAAATACAGACCATGCAAATTATTCAGTGTAGAAAGCATGATTTTGCCTTTCATAGTCTTTTTTTTCAAGAGAGAGAATCGATTTTATTTCATTTTTCATGTGGCTTTTTCTGCTTCAACACTTTATTGTATAAGTGGTGTTGGGGTTCAAACCCATATCCTCATGCATGCCAGCGCAGTGCCCTAACTGCTGAGCTACCACTCCAGCCCCTCATAGTCTTATTTTAAACTGTGATTGATTTCTTTTACCTCTACATAAATTAAGCTATGCATTAATATGTACTCTGACTTGTGCATATGTAGACCTGTGCTAAGTGAATGCTGGGAGTAGTTAGTATAATATATTGACTTTAGTTTTTGAGGGGATAGGTATTGGGAACTTAGCCCAGGGACAATTTAACACTAAGCTACATCCCTAACCCCTTTTTTACTTTTTATTTTGAGACAGCATCTCACTACGTTGCTTAGGGCCTTGCTAAGTTGCTCATACTGGCCTTGAACTTGTCATCCTCCTGTCCGAGCCTCCCAAGCCACAGGAATCACAGGCACACATCATGTGACAACTTGACTTTACTTTTAAAACAAGCTAGTAGAAAACCATTTTGCAGTAGCAAGCACAAAATATTAAACATATAGTTACCATATGACCTAAAAATTCCATTCCCATGAGAAATTAAAATATACACACCTTCAAAAATGTGTACACAATATTCATAGCAACATTATTCATAATAGCCCAAAAGCAGAAACAACTAAATGGCCATCAACTTATGGATAGACAAACAAAATTTGGTGTACCTATACAATGAAATGTTATTTGGAATTTAGAAAGAAGGAAGGGGCTGGAGAGGTATCTCAGTGGTAGAGCACTTGTTGACATGTTTAAGGACCCTGGTTCAATTTCTAGTACCACCTACACAACTAGTGGAGGAAAAATAAAACTGACATTAAAAAATGAAAAATTAACTCACTGTCTTTCAAAAAAGAATGAAGTACTGATACATGCTACAATGTGAATGTGTGCACAATGCCAAAGGCTGGAGTGGTAGTTTAGCAATTGGAGCACTTGACTGGCATGCACAAGGACCCTGGTTCACAACTGGGAGTGGACAAGATAGGACATCCTACGGGGACAGATTTTCTTTGGAGAGTGTTGAAATGTTCTAAAAGGCAATGAAATTTGTACAACTTTGAGAATATACTTTAAAACTCACTGATCTGGTGATTTTTAAAAATCTCCTGCCAGGCGTGGTGATACACACCTAAAATCCTAATGGCTTGGGATGCTGAGGCAGGAGGATCACAAGTTCAAAGCCAGCCTCAGCAACTTAGTGAGGCCCTAAGCAACTTAGTGAGACCCTGTCTCAAAATAAAAAATAAAATAAAAGGGACTTGAATGAGTCTCAGTGGTTATGCACTCCTGGGTTCAACCTCCAGTGCCAAAATTTAAAATTTAAAAAAAAAATCACTGACTTATACACTTCAAATGGGTAAATCTTTTGGTATGTAAAATATATTTCAATAAAACTATTAAAAAATACCTAGTATATTTCTGTTGCATTTTCTAATTTGATATTCAGAATTGATTTAGTCAAAAGACCTGGGTTCTGATCCTAGCTTTGTTGCTAAGTAGTGTGGGACTGTGCCAATCACTTAATCTCCCTACTGCTTACAATTGCTGCTGCCTCCTTTTATGCAAAGTAAGTTGGACTATCTGATTTAAGATCAATTCTAACTCTATAAACTAGAATTATCTTGATCTTTACTTTCATAAGAGCAGCAGAATAAAAGTGCTTTGTAATATATAGACAGCTCAGGATGTTACGCCTCATATTGCTCTGGCTGTCTTTTATGAGGAATTTCAGACACTGTGAGAGAAGGTTATGCTATTGCTCAGGGCAGCTTTCAAGTTAAGAAGAGATTGAACCCACACTAACCACATGGCTACAACAGAGTCCAGATGTGTAAACACCAGTCAGATTGCAGGATAGTCAAAAGCTTCACTCATAAAAATACTCCCTAAAGCACATACATGATTGTTCTTTACCTTAATGTCACCAGACTTTATAGAACCTATATATTTGCAGAACTTGAATTGGAAATATTTTCTCCTATTCTACCTTCATGTATTCACCAGACTGCAGAGTGTATATTTTTTATATTTCATAAAATATATAACTCATTGTCAAGCAGGTAAATTAATATTTCATATGAAATGCCAGTTGCTCACTTTGATTATTTAAAAAGTGAAGGGAAACAATTCCTCCTGTCTGGGCATGAGCTTGGCCTTTCAGTTTATTATAAATTAGCTTACTTAGCTTACTGTCGCTACTCTCTTCCTGTTCTCTCTCCCAAAACAAAAGCCCAGTAACCAAACAAACCCAGAAAGGGTTTATACCGTCACCACCATTACGCACAAATTAATAATTACAGTGGGAAGTTTTGCATGTGTAACAATCTGAAAGATACATACATGGATTAATAACACTAATATTTATAAATGTTCCTAGCAGACATTTATCTTTTTTAAAAGAGAGGGACAGTGTGAGAGAGAAAAAGAGAATCAATTTCATTTAGTTTTTCATGTGGCTTTCATTGTTACAACACTTAGTTGTGTCCATGGTACTAGGGTTTGAACCCATGGCCTCACGCATGCCAGGCAAACACGGTAGCCACTGAGCCACTTGTTACATATATGCACACAACATAACAATATAATTTGGCCAATATCTCCTTCCCCTGCACCTCCTTTCTCTCCTCTGGTCCCCTTGAGACAGTTTGGGACAGATAGTAGAATGGCTGGGTAGTCAGGACCATGGGCCTCATTCAAACACACCTAGAAGCCAGCCAGTAGAGAGCTATTAACAGGTATGCTCAGGGCCTTCATATGCAAATGACCATGAGGCTCTCCGGTGGTTGCAACTCCTTTCTCCCAGAGGTGGGAAAACTAAGAAGTAGCTGCAGACACAGATGGGAACTCGGAAAGATTTGCTACCTGTTTTGCACAGATTTTAACCAATGATTTTGAGGCTTAGTTTCAATGCCTGTTTTACATAGTTTAACCAATGATGTTAGTGCTTTTCTCAATGCCTGCTTCACGTGAATTTTAATCAAGGCTCACACCCAAACCAATATAATCCCTGGCCTAACCTACATTAGATGGTATCCTGGTTCCAGGTACCCCTCCGTCTTGCAGAGTCTCTGCTCTCTTTCCTTAAATAAATCCTACTCCTTTTACTCCTCCTTCTGTGGTTGTCCATAGATTTTATTCTTCACATTCATGAGACAAGAACCAAGAAGATTGGTGCCAAATTCGTGAGGTGAATTTCTACATCAAGAGCTGCAACACCCAGCTTTTAGCTGGGGAGCTGCTGACACTATTTCAGCTGCAGAAATCTACAGCTAGCCCAATTTCCCAGTTTTAACTGGGAATAGCTGCAAACACTAGAAGTGGGCGATTTTGGCTGCTGGAATCTGTAGTCAGCCCAGACTCCATTCGCCAGCCGGAGCAGAGAATCTGACCTCATCTCACAAACCCTGTTTCACCCTGGTCCCTTGCTTCTGCTGATAGCTCTTTGAACTTGACTGCATGGGAATCATTTAGTTTCCTAGAGGTACAAAATATATTTTTCCTTCCCCCATTATTTAAGATAAACAAGGTGCCACTTCACAGATGAAAACTTTAGGGATAAGAATGCCATCCATGCACCTTTTCTCTAATCCTCCATGAAGAAAAAACTCATGTGCTCTTGAGAGAGGATGAGGGGACTGAAGTGGGGGAACCTGCATTTTCAATGCTCTGCAATCATATCTGAAACACAAAGCGTGTAGTACAGGATCAGGAGATGATGTCCTATAGCACACACCTCACCTGGCAATGAGGCAAAATCAGGCTCAAGTCCCGAGGATGCTTCCATTTTGCTGCATACAATGAAAACAAACCTGGAGGGAAGCAGTGCCAGAAGAGTGGTTTGATTTTCTTCCCATCTAGAAATCATGTTCTAATTCATGGCTAGAAGAGGGCAAGGCTCAAAATGGCAGAGTGGTGACCGAAGATTTCCTACATCTAAAATTTCATTGTCAGAGGATGCACAGGTGTACCTGCTGCAAATCATGGAACAAGACAGGAAAATGAGCATGGCACACCCTGTCTGCCACACACAATAAAGACTCCTTTTGTCAAGCTGCAGGAATCATTGTTTGCAAAGCTCTTCAGGGCAAGCTGGGGAAGCATGTTTGGAAAACAAAGGACTTTTTAATTGCTGCTGACATGAATGAACTCTCTGAAACAACAGCTGTGTCTTGAGATTACATTACAAGGCATGTGAGCAGGATGCAAAGCATCCTCGTAAAAAGCCAGAGCCAAAGAAGCCTTTGATTGTTTCCGAGGAAAAAAATTCCTGAGACTGGGATGCCTAATTTCAATTCCTGCAGGATGCAGCAATCATATGTTTACAGAACAAAACTGAGAAACAACCTTTATATTTTCAGTAACTGATAAGAGCCAAAATCCAGGTAGACAGCTTGGGTACCAAAAAAGAAACCAGTTCACAGGGTTATTCTTATCCACAGCCTAAAAGTTGGTTAATGACAATGACATCCGGTATTAAAGTACTGTCTCCAGAGATTATTTCCTTTCTACCTTTCTACTCACAGAGTGTCTGCTGCTAGGTATAAATTATGGACAAAAGAACTCATTTGGAGAAATATTGACCCAGTCATACTTCATAGGTTTATTACCACCCTGAGAGAAATGAACCTTGTGAAATTATAACTGCTGAACTACAACCAAGATCCTTTCAAAGACAGACCTCAAGGGGAAAGAAAGAGAAGGTTAAGGTCAGAGGAGAAAAAAATCAAGAGTGCCTCAAGAAGAAAGAGGAGGACCAAGGAAATAGAAATTTAATGAACAGACCACAAGAACTGCCAGCAAGGTGATGATGACAACATTATTTCTATAACTCCATTCACCAAACATCTTTACTTTAGACATTTTTAAGTCTTCAGGGTAAGTATCTCCACCAAAACTGCATACAGAATGTGGTGCATACATTTTCCTGTAACCTTCATCAGATTCTCAAAAGGCTCAGTGAACTAAAATGTTTAAGATCCACAGTGTGGCTGATTAAAGAAACTTGAAAAACTTTTCACCGCCAGTCCAGGAATGGAAGGAATTGATTTCCCCTTCCCTTGAGTTTAAAGTGGGCTATGACTCTTGTGGATCTTTTTGGTTTTTGTTTTATTTGTTTTGCTTTTTATTTGTTCACCATAGTCTTACATATTAGAAAGAATCATTGTTACATATACATGCATACGTGGATATTGACAAAGTAAGGTAAGGCCAATCCTAGGGCTGTGACTCTTTTGACCAATAGAGAGAAACAGAGTTGCATCAACTCCTATTCCACATTCAGTCTGTAAGAAGCCAAGGGGCTCCTATCCGTTCTTTTGGAGCCCTGTGCTCCTATCCTGAAACAACCATGTCTGAGAAACCAGGCCACCTGGGGAAGGCCCTGGACATATCATGGGAATAGAAAGGAGACCAAAGAACAAGGCATCAGATATATGAAGGCAGAAGCCACGTTGGAAGATTGTGCTACAGCTCTGCTGTTGCCAAATTGATCAGGGATTAACCACCCAGTCAGGCCCTTCCAGAATTTCTAACCCACAAAATCATGACCAAAATAAAATATTTATGTTCAATCATGAAAGTTGTAGATAAGTTGTTTTTAGAGCAAGAGATAATCATACCACACTGAATTTTTTTAGAGTCTTATGAATATTACATGCCATTCAAAACTTTTGGACAGTTTGTGAAATTATCTACTAACACGTAAATCTAAGCCAAACCTTTTTCCGTCTATCATATTTCTTACTATGAAATGCTTAACTCTTTGTCAAAAAAGAAGCAAAAATCTAGCCAAAATAAAAGCATAAAAAGTCAGAACTTATCAGACAACTTGTCTTCAATGCAAATGCTCTATTTCTTATAGCTCTTAACTTTATTTCATGTCTCACTTCTTTCCAGTTCTCTAACTTGTTCGCATGTTCTACTTGCTGGTTTTGTTGACCTTGCCATTTGAAACCTTATTACATTAATTAGTTCACAGCTGTGGTAAAATTATTTCATCCTCCAAAGATTCAACCGATGAGGCCTTCTTGTAACCTATAGATGCTTTGCTGTTTGTGAGATAGTTTCTCATTTTATCTTTGCCACAAATTGAGTCAGGTAATTTGTCTATACACGGGCATAGAAAAATTCCTGATTTTTTTTTACTCACTTAATTCTAAATCTATACTTCCCTACAATTTTATATGACATTTTCCTTCTCCTATTACTTTGAGACAGAAGAAAACATTAACTATGTAAGCTTCAATCTGGTTAAAGGGCATGTATTGTCCTAGAATTTCCCATTCTCCACTTTACCTGAAATGAAAACATAGGAAGTTTTGCAACTTTTGCATCAATCTTAAGTATAAATCCTATAGGCCATTTTAAACTCATTATCTAATTCCATATAACATTCAAAACTCCATAATCATATTTACATTAATGCTCCATCTGTTTAGTTACAGCCTGCTATAAGCAAAACACCTGCAAACATCTTCCTGGCATCTTCTTTCTTTTCCTCCAATTTTTCCTTTAGCCTGCTAATCCTGACTTCTCTGCATCTTGCAGTTATTTTCAGGAGAGGGTGGTAGTAGAGGAAAGAAAGATGGTGGAGACTTACTAGTACTGTTGAAAATTAGCTTTATGCTTTCTGGATCCGGCAGGCTTAGGTAGCCTGCTCTGTATTTCATGGGTACTTTTGCGAGTTCTTTAGAAATTCCTCCATCTCTTCAGTTCCCTTGATGTTGATCACACAGTCCTCTCTGGTTCATGTTTCTGTAGCCCCCTAAAACTCCAGGAGACCACTTCCAGCTCCATATGCTAGGCTTCCATTTTCCCTCTAGGCATCCTATTAAATAAGATTTGGACAACTCCACATTGCACCTCTCATGAGCATGAAAGAGGAAAATCGTGCTATTTTGTTTAAAACTACATTCCTAGGGACTGGAATAGTAGCTCTGCAGTTACACCACTTACCTGGCATATGTGAGGACACAGGTTCAAACCCCAGCACTGTGTACACAATGAAGTGTTGGAGCAATGAAAGCCAAATGAAAAACTAAATAAAATTGATTCTCTCTCTCTAAAAAAATAAAATAAAATAAACATTGCCACCCTTCTCCCTACAGCTGAATTTCTTCCTTTATGTTTTAGTAAGCATTTTCATCTCTGTGGTCCAAAGACCTGATGAGAACAATTTTAGAGGAAGAAAATCTTATTTGACACTCATGGTCTCAGAGGCCTCAATCACTGGAGGGCCAACTCCATTGCTGTAGGCCCAAGGTGAGGCAGAACAATGTGGCAGTGGAAGAAAACAGTTCAGGACATGGCAATCAGGAAGCACAGAGAACATTCTGCTCACCAGAGACAAAATATAAACCCCAAAGGCATGACCCCAGTGACCTCCTCCAGCAGCATCCTACTTGCCTACAGTTATCTCCCAGTTAATGCACCTCAGTGGGTTAATATCTGATTAGGTAATGGCTTTCTAACCCAACCATTCTACCTCTGAACTTTCTGGCATTGTCTCACACATGAGCTTTTGGGGGATACCTTATAGCTAAACCATAAGACCTTACCTGAACAGGATGATTTAGATTCCTAATTAGATAATGACACAGTTCAAGTGCATTCCAAAATCTGTATAGTTGTGCTCCTATAACCCAGCTACTCACACCATTTTTCTTTCTCACTGTTGTTTGCCCTTCCCAAAATGTTTTCTCTACAAATAATACTTACTGTCATCCAAGGTCACCCAACAACATTTTCTAATCTATATTAAGTGATGTTGTGGGTTCCCAGAGTTAATGCCAATTCAAAAGGACTTTTTAAAGTTGGTTATAAATGGTCCTTCCTGATGTTAGTATTTTCAAGTCTTTAACTTTAGTGCCTAGCTTCAATTACCTTGCTTTGACATAAAGGTCTAATTATTATGAAAAATATCTGCTAATCTCACCTTTCCTGGAACCAGTGCCTTATGCAAAGATTGTAATACTGGCTCTACAGAGAAAGTTCTGAGGAAACCATCTGCCTTTTTATTTCCTGATGATAACTCCTGAAGGGGACAGGTAGCAAAAATTACATTCTTTTTTACTCTGTTTTTTAAAATTGTAAAATTGAAAACAAATATTATGATCATTCACAGTTATTTGATATTTCCCTTCTCAGTGTTTCATCACCTGAAACAAGGCACCTGTATCAGCAGTGTGGCATTTCCTGTTTGCCTTTTTCATTTTTTTTTCAAGGCTGAGAACCGAACTTGGGACCTTGCGAGTGCTAGGCAAGCACTCTGCCACTGAGCTAAATCCCCAACCCCTGCCTTTTTCATTTTTAATAGAACTTCTAACCCAATGTGTAACATCCCTCAAAACACTTGATTGTTATTTAATTCCTACTTCAAACTTATTACCACTTCTTCATAAATAAACATAAAAAAACTTTATCACTATGAAGTAACTCTCTTTTCAAATGCTCAATATGAAAGATAATCTCAGCAAATATAAAACAGTACGTATTATTCAAATGCTCAATATTTGAGTCTCTTTACATCTCATCCTTTCATCTAACAGGACATCATCACACCACCACCCTTAATTCTGAAAATATAGGAACTTCACTCCTTTGGAGAAAGAAAATACAGAGCCTCAGGTATTTGGTTGAAAGGTGATGTCTTCAACATCGTTCTTTCTGTAATTATGAATTTTGTGTCAATTCGGATGGGCCTCAGGGTGCCCAGACTAAACATATTTCTGGTTGTGTCTAAGCAAGCATATACAGATGAGATGAGCTTTTTAATCAGGGGCTCAGCTCAGTACATGGATTTCCCCAATGTGAGTAAGAATTATCCAGGCTCTCGAGGGCCTGAATAGAACAAAATTTAGAGATATCAATAACTCCTTCCCTTAATGCATACATGGTTGAGCTGGAACATCAGTCTTCTCCCTTTATCAGACTCAGATTTATATCAATCCATTCCCCTGGTTCTCAGGCCTTTAGACTAGGACTGGAATTACATTTGCAGCTTTCTTGGGTCTCCAATTTGCAAATGGCAGACCACAGGACTTCTCCATCTTCATAATTCACATTTTGGATCTATGTGAGGTTTTTTGTTGGTGTTGTTAGAGAGAGAGAATCAATTTTATTTATTTTTTCATCTGGCCTTTGTTTCTCTGACACTTAGTTGTATGTGTGGTGCTGGGGTTTGAACTCGGGTTTTCACACATGCCAGGCAAGCGTTCCAAATGCTCAGCCACTGCTCCTGCCCACATTTATGTTTCTTAAGAGAACACTAATACATTTATAAACTCAATAATTAAAATTTGATTTATTTTCTTTTCAATATGTGTGACAAGAAAACACAATAATCTCAGAAAGAAGGATTTATAAACATACTATATTCATGACAACATTGTCTTTAATAGAAATTTTCAAAGAGAAAACTAAACAGCCCAAATATATTGAGCCCCTGGGTTTAATACCCTATACTGAAAATAGAAAAGAAAAGCAAGATTAAGAATTAGTATATTGAGTTTAAATTTAGAGTTTAAATACATAAAAGAGTTTAAATATAGAAAAGAATGTTAAGGTAGCATATAAAAATTTTAAAAATATATGCATCAAATGTTTTTTTACAAGGATGCAAAGATAATTCATTGGAAATGAACAAATAGCACTTGGGCAACTGGATATCCACATGCAAATGAAATAAAATGGCCATAATAGCCTAGTTGAAACAACCTAGATATCCATCAACTGGTGAACAAATAAATCCTTACAATGGAACATTAGTCAGCAAAAAGGATGAAAAAAAGCATTGATACCTCCTACAATAAGATGAACCAAGAAAATACCATGTTAAGTGAAAGACAACAGTCATACAAGTCTACATATTGTATAATTTCATTTATAGGTACTGTGCAGAATATGCAAATCCATACAGAAAGAAAGTAAATTGGTGCTTGTCAAAGACTAAGGGGAGTGGGAGAAACAGGAAGTAACTGCTAATGGCTATAGAGTTTCTTTTGGAGTTGATAAAATGTTCTAAAATTAGATTGTGATGATGACTGCATAGGAACATAGTGGTGATATATACTGTGAACATACTAAGAGCCACTGAACTATCCATTTTCAGTAGATGAATGCTATGGTTTATGAAATTTATCACAATAAAGGTATTAAAAGATGAAGGATAGATGCTATTTGGAATATCTTTAAAATTTGTGGTATCATACAATTTAATATACATAATTATTTGTGGAAATCAAAGCACATTATTCTCAAACAGCTAGAATTCTGTCAGTTTTTTAATTGCACAGTAAAAATGAGGAAATTTCATAGCTGCTAAAATTCATGAAAACAAAAGTATAAAAGAAGCCTAAACCAGATTTTGACAATATTTGTGATGCAATTGATGGAAAACTTGGCACAAGAAAAAACAGATCCAGAAAACTCTTCACAATTAAAACTCTTGTGAGTAAAACTTTTTAATTCATGAAGCATTAGAATTGGTCCATGAAAAATGGCATTGAAAAAATATAGTGGCACTAATATGACTATATCAGACCATCACATTCCTAGAGTTATAATGAGGTAAATCTGCTTTTGATTTCATGCCCCCCATAACTGTCAGAGTGTTACTTTCTTGCTTGCCTTTAATTTTGCTTTTCTTATTTAAATAAACCCCTACTCCACACAGCCATTTCTTCTAGGTAGTAGTTTTCTGGTCACTCAATATTCTGATTTCATCTCTGTGTTATCAACAATTTTAGAAGATACAATGTGAAAATTGATCTGACCAACACAAAATATAGTAAAATGTTTATCTCTTTTGATCTAGATTGACAAATAGGCAAATGCATAGCATTCATGTCACCATGCTCCTGTCTCACATCTATGTTTTCCCAGGGAAGCCTTCCAACTGGCTATTGCTAGCATATGGGAAGCAACTTACTATTATCTTATAATTTATATCTGGGTATTTATTGACAGCTGTCCAGAATGCAAGAGTGGGCTCACTCAGTGAAGTAGAGGAGCTCTGGGCACCAGAAACCTAGTCACAGAACGTGCGTGCCTTTCCCTGTCTTATGATATGTGAGATGTCACAAGTCATTACTCTCGAGCCCACAGGCATAACACAGCGATTATCTGGAAATGACAGACAGCCCATAACATGACCTTTGGGTGGCTCGCACAGGTAAGGGAAGTGGGTGCATCAAATTTTTGTATGTTGATTTTGTATCTTTCAAATTTTATGCTTTTGTTTATTAGTTCCAACAGTTTTTTAGTGAAGTCTTTGGGGTTTTCTGTAGGACCACGTCACCTGCAGATAGAGAATTTTACTTCTTCCTTTCCAATTTGGATTTATTTTATTCTATTTTATTATTTCCTTTTCTTGCCTAATTTCTCTGGATAGGAGCCTTCCTGTCTGGTTCCTGATCTTAGAAGATTTCTAAGTATTTCACCATGAAGTATGATGTTCTTTATTCTGTTGAGGTGTGTTCCTTCTATATCAAATTTGTTGAGTTTTTCTCATGAAAGAATGTTGGCTTTTTGACAAATGCTTGTTCTGCATCTATTGAGATGGTATGATTTTTATCCTTCATTCTCTTAATATGTTTATTACCTTAACTGATTTGTGTATGTTCAACCATCCTTGAATCAAAGGGATAAGACCCACAAGATCACAATATATGATCTTTTCAACATATGGTTGAACTTCTTTCACTAATCTTTTTGTTGAGGATTTTCATATCTGTTTATCAAAGATATTGCCTATACTTGGTTTTTATTTAAATTTTTGTTTATTTTTTGCCATACTTGAAACTGAACACAAGGGTACTCTACCACTGAGTCCTTTTAATTTTTTATTTTCAGATAGGCTCTTGCTAAGTTTCTATGGTTGGACTCGAACTTGTGATCCTCCTGCCTCAGTCTTCTGAGTTGCTGGGCTTACAGGCATGTGCTACCACACTTAGCCTTTATTTTCTTTTTTATGTCATTGTAAACCTTGTTATTATGGTAACTCAGGGCCCACAAAAAGAGTTAGGAAATGTTTTCTTCTCTTTAATATCTTAGATAAGCTTCGAAAAAATTAGTATTACCTCTTCTCTGAATTTCTGGTTGAATTCCTAGTGAAGCCTTCAAGTCCTGGACTTTTCTTTGAAGGGAGATTTTTTATTACTGATTCAATTTCCTTACTCATTATTACTCTATTTCATATTCTCTATTTCTTCATGATTTAATCTTGTTAGGTTGTGTATTTCCAGGAATTTATCAATTTATTCTAGGTTTTCCAATTTATTTGCATATAATTGTGGCTTTTACGATGGTTTGTTTATCTGCTCTCCATTGTAACATTTGCATTACTTTTATTTTATTTGAGCCTTCTTTTTTCTTATTCAACAGAGCTAAAATTTCTAAACTTTATTTCTTCTTGAAAAACAACTTTTAATTTCATAGTAAAGCTCTTTCCTATTATTCTTCATTCTCTATTTCTTTTATTTCTGCTCTAATCTTTATTATTTACTTCCTTCTGCTTACTTGGGCTTTAATTTTTCTAATTTTTCTAATTTTTCCAGTTTCTTAAATTTGAAACCTAAATTGCTTATTTGAGATCTTTATTTTTTTCCCAATGTAGGCAATTTTTTTCCTGTATACTTCTTGGTACTGCTTTATTGAGTCTCTTAAATTTTGAAATTTGATATTATTTTCTTTTTCTTTTTCATTTTTTATGGACCTATTAGTGATTCAGAAGCATGTCTTATATTTTCCACTTTCTTGTAAACTTTTAGATTTTCTACTTGTTCTTGAATTCTCGTTTCTTACAATTGTATTTGGAAAAGAGTGTAGGGATCGCTTCACACTGTGGTGGTCATGGAACTTGCAGCTTCAGGTGCAGGCCTGAAGCCTGATCTACATACGTAGACCTGGGTCCTGAGTACATAGTACCAGTTTAGTACCTGGGGTGCAGAGGTGAATTGGATCTTAGGTCTGTGAAGCTGACCAAGCACTAGAGATGGCCTGCAACCTATATCCACAGGGAAAGCTTGGGTCCTGGTCCTACAGGGATCCACGGGACCATCCTGGAGCCTCCACAGGTGCTGTCCTGGTACCTAGGGCTGAAGAAGCCAGTCTGGCACTAGCACTTACTTGTGCAGAAAATTTCATTTTTTCCTGTGTGCTACATTCAAAGTAAAATACATTTAAATCATGCAATTCAATTAAATATACAATAAATTATTTAATGTGGTTTAATTGATACTATCATTATAATTTTTATTGACACAGTCCTGGATGAAGATGTGGATGGCAAATCAAGTTAAGTTAACTCAGTTTTTATATTCTATATTGGAATTAGAAACAATAAACAGGATCCCCATTCAACTCTGGGTTTCTCTGTCCTGGCAGACCATGCATTCTTGAGTCCAGCAGGACAGCAATCAAGTCTATCTAAATCCACAGCACAGTGTTTGGTACATAGTAAAGAGTCAAAAAATATTTGCTACATGTTGAATATGTGCTGTGTAAATAATTTTCCTCAAGATTCAGAATCAAAATATTATTTTAAATGGGCAAATTAGGGCCTCTAGAAGTGGCTCAGTGGTAGAGTACTTGCCTAGTTTGTGTGAACCCCTGGGTTCAATCCCCAGCACCACAAAAAAATAAATCAATAAATAAAATTAAAGGGGAAATTAAAGATTTTTTATCTAAATCAATGATCATTTTTTATCTTAAGGAACAGCAAATACCAATGTCATCTAAGTTTACTTAGACTCAAATATACTAATAAACCAGAGCTTTCCAAAATCGATGTTGTATTAATAGCACTTTGCTTTTAATCATATTTAAAAACAAGTCAAATTCTTTGGCTCTAGAAGACTAGGAATGGAAAATTCACATTGTCTATGATTTTCCTTGCCCCAAATTTTCATCCACATACTTCCAAATACTCATTTGTCTTCTCATAAGCACTATTGAGATCACAATGCACGAAAGTGTGATAACTCTCAACAGAATGGAATCAAATTTTAGTCTGCAGATTTTATTTCCCTTCATTCACTATAGACTTTTCACGTTCCTGGTCTTCTTGTCCTGATGTACAGCCATAAGATGAGTTTCATTCACTGTTTTCATCCTATTTTATAAAGCACTGTATGTCACTTTCCTGAGTTAACATTCCCATCACCGTTATTTGAGGACTGTAACAAGCAGAACACTCTGAGGCAGGAACACTGCAGCATTCTTAATGTGGATTTCAACAACAGCAGTTTCTAAATCCCTATAGCTTGACTGCCATCTAGAGAAGGAAACAGATGTTGAAATAAACCGAACTAAGCAAGTCTCTTCATGGATTCGCTTTTTTTCTAACCGTTTGGGGGAAAAAAAGCCATCAAGAAAGACATTTTAAACAAGAAATGTAGAAAATACTTAAATGTTATATGGTGCTATTAATCTGTTTTTCACAAGGAAATATGCAGCGATTGTATTCTGTTTCTGAGGCGAAACAATGCCATTAGTGATAACAATCTGCTTGCCATTCAATTTATGTTAAATTCTTCATGAAAATACACATCAAGGTAACGTAGTTATTATATCTGTGCATTTGCATTGCTGTAATTAAAACTGAGTAGTTGTTCTCATTTAGTCTCCAGATTGTTTTTGGTTTATTTCCTCCTGGCATCTGATATTTCATCTTACAACAGATTTCTGAACCTTTTCATGCTGTTCTTATTATATTAATACTGGTATTACCAGACAAGAAATTTCTCCAGCTTTGTAAAATGCCCTTTGAGCAATTGTATCATGAAGCAGCTTCCAAAAATCCCTGACTACACAGGGAATTTTAAACATAGTTTCTTTCAGAAAAATCACTATAAAGTTTTCTGTTTATATACACCAAATGTGTTGACTTTCTTCTGGCTTCTCCTGTCGTGACATCTGAAAGAGCTGGTGGAGCTCATTGTTCTTCTCATTACCCCAGGAACTGCCTGTAACTCAAGCACCAAGGAGTCAAAACTTGAGCTCATTGAAATTCTCAGCCTTTTCCAAACAGGATTTTTGCTTGCCACAGTGTGCAAATAATGATGATCACAGCTTTAAATTCAGGAAACTGGAAAAACTGAAATGTAATAGGATGAATACAGAGAAAGATTGACATGTGAAGGGTTGCACTGGGACGAGGAGACAAGGGATATAAATAATTCACAGAGTATTAACAGAAATTCACAGGGAAACTTTTCACCCCATTCCGTTTTGCAGGCAGCACCTGCTTGTATGCTGCACGCTATTTGAATATTTTGGGTTTAACACTGAGTCCACGTGAGCTTACATGGAGAATGAGTATTTGGAAGCATATGAAAGCAAATATGTGGCAACAAGAAATCAAAGTGTGAATATTCCATTCCTGCTCTCCTTGACCAAAAGATATTAACCTATTTTAAGATATGCTTCTGAGGAAAGTATCATTTTGGGTTTTTTCTTCCATTGTGGTTCTTTTTAGTTATACTTAACGTTAGGATTCATTCTGGTGTAATTATAAAAGCAAGGAATATAATTGGCTCTAATTCAATCTCCAGCACTTTCCCCTTTCCCTCTCCTCCTCCCTCCCCCTGTTCATTCCCTCTACTCTACTGATCTTTCTGTTATTTGCTTAGAGTGTTTTTTCTTTAGTGTCTTTTAGATGTACACAATGGTGACATTACTGTGATATATTCATATGTACATGGGAAAGTTGGGTCAGATTCATTTCACTGCTCTTCCTCTAAGGAAAGTATTTTTTTATTTTTATTTATTTTTTATTACTTCAGCATGTTCTTACATATTGGAGAGATTCATTGCTACACATTCATATATGCATACATAATGACAAAGTTGAGCCTCAACCTTATCTAGCTTCTCCCCCTTCACCCACTCCCTGCTCCCTTGTCTCCAATGTAACGCCACCCCCATTATATATAGAAATGTCCATATACGTGTATATACATTTTTCCATTTTCAAGATTTAAATGCCTGCTGAATATTATGTGGCTTTTCAGGGCAGTCAAGTGTACCACACAAAATTGATAATGCCCCCCTTTTCCCTCCTTCTCCAACCTCCCTCTCTCCTCCCCACACCTTCATAGCTATAATTTCCACAGATTGTGTGATACGTCAAATTTGGTGTGTCTAGTAAATAAATTTGCCTAACTTTCACCCTATCCTTGGTTTTACTGTAGATTATGAAAATGAGAGAAAACATTCAACCCTTAAGTTTCCTTGTTTGGCTTATTTCACTCAGCATGACTTTTTCCGTTCCCTTCCATTTACCTGTAAAAGCTATGATGATATCATTTTTTCTAATAGCTGAGTAGAACTTCATTGTATATACCTCAGTTTTTTGATCCATTCATCCACTGAGGGGCATCTGGGTCAATTCCAGAGTTTAGCTATTATAAATTGAGCTGCTGTGCACATTGATATAGCTGTGTCTTTGTAACATGTTGATTCTAGCTCTTCTGGGAAAATACGCAGGAGTGGGACATCTGGGCCTAAAGGTGATTCCATCCCTCCCTAATTTTTGAGGAGTCTGCACACTGCTTTCCAGAGTGGCTACACCAATCTGAAATCCCACCAACAGTGTGATAGTGTCCCATCTCCCACAACCCTTCCAGCATCTGTTATGTTTGCTCCACCTTTGCTGCTCTGACTGGAGTGAAGTGAAATCTTAATGCTGTTTTAATTGCTAGTGATGAAGAACACTTTCATATAAATTTATTGGCTTTTTAAATTTCCTCTGTTGAGAAGTATATGTTTAGTTCCCTGGCCCATTTATTGATTGGATTTTTTGTGATTTTGGTATTAAGGTTTTTTGTTTTTTGGGGGTTTTTTTTAGTTATTTGTGTATTCTGGATATTAGCCCCCTGTTGGAGGTGTAGCAGGCCATGATTTTCTCCCATTCTGTAGGTTCTCTCTTGATGCTCTTGATTAATTCCTTAGCTATACAGAAGCTTCTTAATTTAATGGCACCCCACTCATTGATTCTTAGCTTTAATTCTTTTGCTATAGGAGTCTTGTTAAGGAAGCTTGTGCCTACACCAATACGGTGGAGTGTTGACCCTATGTTTTTTCTAATATTTCTAATATTAGAATGTTGCTGGTTTTCTAATGTTGCTGGTTTAATTCATAAATCTTTGATCCATTTCAATTTGATTTTTGTGAGATATAAGGATTTAATTTCAATTTTCTGCATATGGCTGTTCAGTTTGTCCAACACCATTTGTTGAACCAGCTGTCTTTCCTCCAAGATATTTTTGCCCCCTTTGTTGACTATTAGATGGTTAAAGACTCATAGGATTGTCCTAGTGTCTTCTATTCTGTTCCATTGGTCTTCAAGCCTATTTTGATACCTTGCTCTGTTTGTTACAACAGCTCTGTAGCATAACTTCAGGTCAGGCATTGCAATACCTTCTGCTTTGTTTTTCTTTTTTTTTTTTATTGTTTGCTTGTTTTTAGTTTTTTGCTTAGTAATTCTCTGGCTGTTCTGGGTTTCTTATTGTTCCAACTGAATTTGGGAATTTTTTTATATCTGTGAAGAATGACACTGGTGCCGTGATGGGGCTTGTGTTTTATATGTACAATGCTTTCAGCAGAATGGCCATTTTAATTATATTGCTTCCACCTAACTAAGAACATGGGATGTCTTTCCATCTTCTCAGGTCTTCTTCAATTTCTTTTGTCAATGTTCAATAGTTTTCATTGTAGACATCTTTTACTTCCTTTGCTAGAATAATTCCCAAATATTTTATTCTTATTGAGGTTATTGTGAATGGGCCATATTTCCTGATTTCTTCTTCAGCAGAACTGCTGTTGGAGTATAGGAAAGCTATTGATTTATGGGTGTTGATCTTGTATCCTGCCACTTCGCTAAATCCATTTATGAACTCTAGAAGTATTCTGATGGAGCTTTTAGGGTCTTCTAGATATAACATCATATCATCAGCAAATAAAGATAGTTTCGCCTCTTTTCCTATTTGTATCCTTTTTTCCTATTTGTATCTTCTCTTGTCTGATTGCTCTAACTAGGGTTTCAAGGATTATGTTGAAAATAAGTGGTGATAGTAGACACTCCTGGCCTCCTCCTGAGGTTAGTGAGAATGCTGTCAGTTTTTCTCCATTTAGTATAATGTTGGCTGAGGGGTTGTCATAAATGGCCTTACAAAGTTGAGGTAAGTTCCTTAGATCTCTATCCTCTCCAGAGTTTTGAGCATAAGTGGATGTTAGATTTTACCAAAGGCCTTTTCTGCATCAGTTGAGATAATCAAATAATTTTTTTTCTTTAATTCTGTTTAAGTGATGTATCACATTTATTGATTTGCATATGTTGAACCAGCCCTGAATCCCTGGAATGAAGCACACTTGATCATCTTTTTGATGTGTTATTGAATGTGGTTTGCTAGAATTTTATTTAAGACTTTTGCATTTATGTTCATCACAGATATTGGTCTGTAGTTTTCTCTTCTTGATGTGTCTTTGTTGTGTTTGGTATCAGGGTTATGGTAGCCTCACAAAAAGTGTTTGGGAGAGTTCCATCCCTTTCAATTTCATGGAATAGCTTAAAAGGGAGAGATGTTAATTCTTTTGTAAAGCTCTGGTAGAATTCTTCTGAGAATCTATCAGGTCCTGAGCTTTTCTTTTTTGGAAGGCTTTTAATTGCGATTTCAACTTCACAACCTGATATTGGTTTGTTTAGGTTTTCAATATCCTCCTATGTCAATTTGGAACTATCACATGTGGCTAGACATTTATCCATGTCTTCCAGGTTATCCAACATGGTGGAGTAGTTTTTCAAAATAGGGTCTGATAATCCTCTGAATTTCAGACGAATCAATGGTGATCTCTCCTTTTTTTTTTTTCTGAATTTGTGAATTTGTTTCATGTCAATGTTTCTTTTGGTAAGATTGTCTAGGGGCCTGTGAAATTGAAATAGTAATTAAGAGCCTTCCAAAAAAGAAAAGCCCTGGACCTGATGGATTCTCAGCAGAATTCTACCAGAGCTTTATAGAAGAACTAACACCTTTCCTTATTAAGCTATTACATGAAATTGAAAGGATGGAACTCTCCCAAATACTTTTTCTGAGGAAACCATAACCCTACATCAAAACCCAACAGACACAATTTTATTTATTTTTTCAAAGAACCAACTCTTTGTTTTGTTGATTCTTTGTATTGTTTTTTTCTTTTTTTTCTATTTCATTGATTTCAACTCTAATCTTAATTATTTCCTGTCTTCTACTGGGATTGTGTTGCTTTTCTTTTTGTAAGGATTTGAAGTGGAGCATAAGCTTGATTATTTGTGATCTCTCAAGATTTTTGATGAAGGAACTCAGTGCTATAAATTTTCCTCTTAAGAATGCTTTCATACTGTCTCAGAAATTTTGATATATTGTGTCTTCATTCTCATTCGTTTCCAAGAATTTCTTGATTTGTTTTTATATCTTCCTTGATCCTTTCTTCATTTAAGAGTGTATTATTCTCCAGATAAGGTATAATGTCATACAACCTAACACATTTGTAGAGATGTATTGGGAATGTGGGTGAAGGGATAAGGGTGGGTAATGGGGAGTCTGTTGGGGGTAAATCTAATTTTCAGAATTTATATATTTATAGACATATATATAATTTCATTAGAAGCTTGTTTGTTCAACAAATAAATTTCTGAATAAAATAAAAATAAATAAAGAAAGAAAGAAGGTATTATTCAATCTCCATGTATTTATGTGCTTTCTTTTATTTTTATTGCTGTTAATTGCTAAGCATATGCCATTGTGATCTGATAGGATACATGGGATTATATCACCTTTTTTGTATTTGCTAAGATTTTAAAGAAAGTATTATTAAAGCAATCTTAGCTTTGAAATATTCTAGTATGAAATATTCTAGTTGTCAGACTCAGTTCAGGTAAGCTCAGGTGAAGTCTGGGTGCTCCCAATACAGGTCAATAAACTTTTTCTTAAAAGTCCAGATAGTACCCATCTGGGACTTTGGGAATATGGTCACAACTACCCAATTGCCTGAACTAGCATGAGAGCTGCCACAAACATACTGTCATGACCAAGTTCCCCCCCCAAAAAAAACACATATTTACAACAATAACAATAACAAGAATGATCTTCACTTATATGTAGAATCTAAAAAACTGAATTCATAGAAGCATAGAGTAGAATGGTGGTTGTCAGGAACTATGTGAAGTAGAGGAAATGGAGAAATGTTACTTAAAGGGTAAGAAGTTCAGTTAGACAGTTCTGAAGATCCATTGTGCAGCATGGTAGCTACAGTTCATCATAAAATATGTGAAAATTAAAAGAACATTTCTTAAATATTCTCACCACAAAAATGATAATTTATGGAGTAAATAATATGCTGATTATCTTAGTTGAGTCATCTCACATTTTACACAAATGTCAAAGCATTATGTTATATACTATAAGTATATACAATTTTTGTTTGTCAATTATTTCTTAACAAAGCTGGAAAGGGGTAAAAAGAAAGTTTATCTTGTCCAGTGCATGTGGTTCTCAGAATATGAAACCTAAATATTTAATTGTTCAATTTTCCAAGGTATCAAAACAATGTAGGAGGCTAAGAGCCAGTGGTTTAAATGCTCCAGCTTCAACCCATGTTTTCCCTTTCTTAATGCATCTAGGACATCTCATAATATTTTAAAACTTAAAATACTTTCAGGGAAAATTACTTTTTTCCACGTGATGAAGAATTTGACCATTTACAACCAAACTCAGACACACACAAATACTTTTTTCAGATTTGTAATGGCAGCAACAGGTAAAGGCACAAGTAAATTTTGGATAGACAAGTATGTTATGTGTATCACCAAATCTGGTTTAGATTACCCTTCTTATCCCTTGACTGGATTGTGCATAATCATTCAGATGCATTTTCATTTTAAAACTTATCTTCTGCTTTACAATTGGTATTTTCCCATAGCTCATAAAGAGACCACAGAAGAAACTTTGCCATTAAAATGTAAATAGTATAATACCTATGCTCCACAGGGAATTTCCATACCATCACTTATTGTTCTTGCACCTTCATAGCTGTTGATATTAGCAGGAGTACATATGAAAAGCTGAGATGCAAAGAAAGAGAAAATAAAAAGAATCTGAGAGTTCAGCTTTAATGAAGTGTAAATGTTTTTCAGGTGTTTTTCTGGTTTTCTATCAATTTTATTGTCTTAGGAATGGTGACAGTAAGTTTGATTTCCAGTTTAATATATGATCAGTTTCTCCTTTATTTGTCTTTGCTCTCTTTTTATAATCGCTTCCTCTTCCCTGAAGAAACTGTACTGATTCCCATACCATTTATTTCCATGATACTTTTCCTTTCTGCCTTTTAGTGGCTAATGTAGTATGCACAGTGAGTACAGACTGCAAGCAGGACAGAAGAGAGGTAAAATTCTTGCTTCCATTCCCTCTGCTTTCTAACCTGACGAGGTGCTGCTGAACTGCTCTGAATTATCATATATATATATATATATATATATATATATATATATATATATATAAACAAAGAGAATCATAGGTGTATTAGTCTGTTTGATGTTGCTATAACAAAATATCTGAAGCTGCATACTTATAAAGAGAATGGGTTTAGAGTTTGGATGAGATTGAGTTGCAGAATACTTAGAGTGGTGATGATGGGAGGCACATTTGTGATTAGGCAGGATTTTAGTAAGATCCATGACCCCTGCTCTCCTAGGCCTATCTGTAAACTTCCTTGCAAGCTCCTCACGGAGTAAAAAACAAACAAAAACCCTTCAGGTTTCTTATCAATGGCACAAGAGAGAGAGAAGACAGTAAGAACCCCATGCATCCACCCTTGTTCCCTCTATCCTGTCCTCTGATGTGTGCCTCTGTGAGTCACTGCCATGCCAGGAGAAAATAGATTAAAATAGATGCACACGAAGTCTGGGAAGAAATCTGAAAGACAGAGAGACAGATAGGCAGAGATAGCTGCTGCTCAAAGAGGATGGCTGAAGCAGGCTCAGGTCAAATGTGGGGAAATGAATGATGCCCAAGGACATGTCTGGATCGTTGTCAGGAAGAGGTTTCAAGTTGCATTCAGAAGGAAATCAAGGAAAATGGTTTACATGCACACCTCAAACATCACATTGACGGGTCTCTGACACTACAGGGGTAACACAGTAGATGGCCTCTGAGCAGCCAGCACAGATGAAGCTGGAAGATGTAGGCACACAGAGGGTCAGGCTTCCCAGTTTCCTGAAACTCGTGACATAGAATCCTCTGGCCTGTGACAATTTTTGTGCTAACTGGTAGGTATATTCCAAGTCTAATGATCTCATTTTTCCACCAGAAGCAAAATGGCTGGACTGACTGTGGAACCTGAGATTTCAGAGTTTGAAATCTTACATTTAGGATTTGCAGAACCTGAATGCTAGGAGGCACCCAGTTACATGACATTTGAAATGATGGTCTCATTTTTAACTTTTTTTCTTTTTGATATATGTAGGTAAAATAATCTAAAAGATCAAAAAGATTATGTGAATGGTATGATCTTTCAAAAGTCTTACACATGAAGCTATACTTTGTGCTTTATAAACTCATGAAATAAAAGTATCAACAATATAATTTCATTATGACTTGGAAAACAGGCAATGGCAATGAAAATATGGTCTTCAAATGATGAATGAAAGAGCTATGGCTGAGAACTATTATGAAGAAAATTTCATGCTAACAAGTACATTAAGCCCTTATCTTTGGTTGAGGTGACACTCTAGGTGTTGACTGACTCTTATTTTCTTGTACTATGAATTTAGGCTTACCCTTCCCCAGTTAATTTTTGTCATCAACTCCTCTATTAAAAGTGGAACAAGAGGGGCTGGAGTAGTGGCTCAGTGGTTAAGGCATTTGCCTGGCATGCGCGAGGACCCAGGTTCAAACCCCAGCACCACGTACACAACAAAGTGTCAGAGCAATGAAAGTCGCATAAAAAACTAAATAAAATTGACTCTCTCTTTCTCTCTCCAGCTCACTATTCCTCTCTCTCTTAAAAAAAATGGGACAAGAGGGGATGGAGTAGTGGCAAGTGGGAAAATTTAAGAGATGAAAAACTCTATTATCAAGGAAATAGACATACTGAAAAAGGAAGTAACATTGCTAAAATCTTCTGTTAATCACATTAGAACAACAGGGAAATAATTTAATAATAGACTAATCCTATAGAAAACAGAACCTCAACTCTGAAAGAAAGAATCTCCAACAATGAAGATAGGCTGAGTAAGCCTGAGCACACAGATTGACAAATAAAAAAACTCACAGAACACAAGCAGAATTTTCAAAATGTCTGGGATGAAATCAGAAGAAACAAAATAAGAGTAATCAGGACACAAGAAGAAATTTTAAAAATGGTATAAAGAACATTCCCAACAAAATAGTTAAAGGAAAATTTTCCCATATCAAAATGGAGCAGAAATGCTCATCCAGGAAGTATACAGGTCACCCAATAGGTGTAATCAAATGAGAAGCTCACTGAGACACATCATATTCATGATTTCTAGAAGTGAAAAGATCCTGGAAGGAGAACTTTCAATAAATAAATGACCACAATATGGAGTCAAGAATACTATACCCAGCAAAACTCAGCTTCAAATTTGATGGGAAAATAAGAATGTTTCACAATAAGATCAAACTGGCAGAATTCATGAACAGAAAATCATCCTTGCAAGAAATCCTCAAAGACAAACTTCAGAGAGAAGAACAAGCAAAGCATCCTCAAGACCCACAAACAGAGGAAATTCAATAAAGATACATGCTAATAGACAACCAAGACAGCATAGAACTAATAAAATACAATGATAATGAATCACAACCACATAACAATTCTAACACTGAATGTAAATGGTCTCAATGCAACAATCAAAAGACACAGATTAGTGAATTGAATAAAAAATAAAATCCAACAGTGTGCTGCTTAAAGGAGAATCACTTTACAGCTAATGACATTCACAGATTAAGGGGAAGGGTAAAGGCAGGGAAAATTATATACCAGGCATATGGGCCAAGAAAGCATGCTGGAGTTGCAATACTTATATCAGACAAAGTAGACTTCAAACATAAATTAAACAGAAAAGATAAAGAAAGTCACTAAATCCTAATAAAGGAAACAATACAATAGGAAGATATAACCATGGTAAATAAATACTATCCAAATGCCAACACTCACATCTATGTGGAAAAATTACTCCAAGATATAAAATGATTTGTGTATCTCAACATGATATTACTGGGAGAATTTAATACTCCTCTATCACCAATTGACAGATCATCAAAGCAAAAAAACAATAAAGAGATCACCATTCTAAACAACTCCATAAATCAAATGGACTTAACAGACATCTATAGAATATTCCACCCAAAATTGGCAGAGTATACTTTCTTGTCAAAAGTATGTGTATCCTTCTACAAAATAGATTATATTCTAGTTCACAAAGGAAATCTCAGCAAATATAAAAAAGGAGATGTTATTCCATGTATCCTATCAGACCAAGATGCCATGATCTAGAAATTAGCAGCAAAAATCATAACAGAAAACACACATATACATGGAAACTGAATAATATCCTATTAAATGAAGAATGGTCCAAGAAGACATGAGAGCAGAAACCAAGAAATTCTTGGAAGAGAATCAGAATGAAGACACAACAGATCAAAACTATTGGGGCAGCATGAAAGCATTCATAAGGGGGAAAGTCATAGCACTGAGTGCCTACATTAAAACCAGGAGAGATCTTAAATAAATAAGTATATGCTCCACTTCAAATCCCTACAAAAGGAGGAACAATCTAAGCCCACAGTCAACAGAACACAGGAAATAATGAGGAACAGAGCTGAAATCAACAAAAAAGAGAACAAAATCAATAAAAAGAATTGACCAAAAAAAAGCTGGTTCATTAAAAAAATGAACAAAATAGACGCTAGCTAATTTCACTAAATGAAGAAGAGAATTGAATCAAATCAACAAAATCAACAACAAAAAGGGAATAATCAACACTAATCCCATGGAAATCAAACAGATTTTCAGAACATATTTTGAAAAGCTATACTCCTTTAAATTAATCTGGAAGACATGGACAAATTTCTAGACTCATACAATAGCCCCAAATTCACACAGGATGATACTGAAATCCTAAAAAGCCCGATAACAGGCACTGAAATCCAGACAGCAACTAAAAGCCTTCCAAGGAAGAAAAACCCAGCACCTGATAGATTCCCAGCTGAGGTTTACCACACCTGTGAGGAGGAGCTAGCATCTCTCCTTTATTAATCTATTCCAAGAAATTGAAAAAGAGGGAAAGTTCCCAAACACTTTTTATGAGGCAACCATAACTCTGATACAAAAACCCAACAAAGAAACATCAAAAAAAAAACCAAAAGAAAATTACAGACCAATATCCCTGATGAACATCATTGCAAAAATCCTCAATAAAGTTCTAGCAAACTGCATTCAAAAACACATCAAGAATATAATTCATCATGATCAAGTGGGCTTCATTCCAGGCATGCAAGGCTGGTTCCACATACACAAATCAATAAATGTGATCCATCACTTAAACAGAATTAAGCATAAAAACCATATGATCATCTCAATTCATAGAGAAAAGGCCTTCAATAAAATCTAGCTCAAAATGCTAGAGAAAATAGAGATCAAAGGATCTTAACTTGGTAAAGGCCACATATGCCAACACCTCAGCTAGTATAGTACTAAATGGAGAAAAGCTGAAAATGTGACCACTAAAATCAGGAAAAAGTCAAGGCTTCCCACTCTCACCACTTTTATTCAATATAGTTCTTGAAACCCTAGCAGGAGCTATCAGGCAAGAGAAGAAAATCAAAGGGATAAGAATAGGAAAAGAAAAAGTCAAACTATCCCTTTTTGCTGATGACATGATCCTATATCTGGAAGATCCTAATACCACTACAAGAAATCTGATTGAACTTATAAACAGATTTAGCTTTCCTAATTACTAACAAAAATAGAAAAGAAGAAGAAATCAGGAAATTGGTCCCATTTACAATATGTTCAAAAAGAATAAAATACTTGGGAATTAATCTAATAAGGGAAGTAAAGACTTCTACAATGAAAATTATTGATCACTGAAGATAAAAATTGGAGTGTTGGAGTCTGACCATTCTATTTCCTCAGCTGCCCTAGAGTGACCTTGTGACAATTATTGGGGTCTGACCTTCACCTCCATTATATCAGCTGCCCTAGAGTGAGCTTATGACTATTTGCATAAGCTCCTTCTGAAAGGGCTGCTAGGTTGTGCTTTGTTAAAGATTAGGGTGGGTTAAAATGTCTTAACGACAGGTTA